>JAMKCH010010809.1:0-34781 GCA_023653785.1 Ophioderma brevispina
AGGAACAAATGGTATCAAACTATCCCATAGCATGTTGCCACTAATACATGGGGTATGGACAAATGTCTGAGAAATAATCAAGCAACTGTAGTTCTAATATTTTGTCCACAATGTGTAAGTTCAATATGATAAGACAATGAAAGTCAATGTTAGGTTTCCATAACATTTTTGGCATATCATAAACTGAGGACAACTATTTCATTTTTATATTCAATATTCGATTTTAAGAAACATGCCATTTTACCCACCTTTGCATGCTCTAATAGCTACATATTGTGTCAAAACCACCACACTACATTTAGAAAGAGTTTGACAACGTTCTTTAGTTTAAAATACTTAAAATCCATTCATACAAGGACAATGTATGATCAAAGAAGAAACCTTTATATTTTCTTTAAAACTACAAAATAATGAACTTTTGGGGATTTCAGCATCAAACCCGGGCAGGAAATCGTAACGCGGGCGGGTTACGGGAAACATACCATCGACTTTCATACGCCTATGGCTGCCTTTGCCAAAATGCAATACAGGGAAAGAACATTGCCACAAAAACAATTTAAGCAATCACGTCATAGACATTTTATGTATATGGTACCGTATGCTGGCTACTGGGACATGTACATGTACATGTACATACTACTGGGACAGTCACTTTTGAAATGGACATTTGAAAGGAAAGGCCTACCCACCATTTCTTTCAGACTATTTTAATTTAATTACTGAAGTAAATTTTACCAGAGGTGTAAAGTTAAAAGACACTGTTTCTTATGTAGTAAATAATCCAACTTTCAACATTGACATGCGAAATCCTGATTTCAAGTTCTTGTTATAATTAGAGAAGAGCCAATCTACAAAAGACTATATGGTGGCACCATAGCGACTCATTGCACTGGTTTGGGATATTTAAATCATGATATCTAATTAAAAACATTACCCAGGCCCTTTTAAAAACATGTTGCCATAATATTCCAAAGATATATTGACTGAATAAAAAGTGATTTATGGGCTAGGAATACATTTCTTGAAGGACTAGTGCCAAGTCAGCATTTAGAGAAGTCAATGTGTACATGATACACAAATGAACATACTAATCACTGTAGGTGCGATAAAGGAAATTAAACGGCAAACTCCAGCTCTAATTACAATTCTGCCAAAAGTCAAAGAGCTGATTGGTAGTCTATTTTTTTAAAAGGAAAACGGAAAGTATTAAAGTCACTTTAAAGCTAGGTTTCTCAAAAACCTTAATTTTACCCAAAAAAAAACTGATCCCCAACTGACCACCTGGTGGGACAGCCGAGACGCCAGGTTCTTTTCTAGCTAATGGCACTGGGTCACTCTTATAATCGTATTCTTAATTCTGGACACGGCGTACGCACAGAGAGCTTGATACAGGCGGGCATGCATTCAATTCAGCACGACTAACCCTACTGCGCCCTGCATTAAAACGCGCTATATTGACGTTGTCAAGGGCATTGGAACATACGCTTCCGAGGTACGGATACGCACATACGCGGTTTTGGTCGTTCGTGTCCCAGAAATAGAATAATGAAGATGATTATAGTGAAGCAGCAGATGCTTAAGTTATGCAGAATGAAGTTATGAAAATGGTAATAAATGGTTATTAGCTTAAATCCATACGACTCCTGGTCTTGTCAGCTTGTGGTCCTGAAAAAGCGGCTCTGGTTCTCTGGAACGTAAGGACCAGGAGCCGTTCTTTTCCGATTTTGGCTCCTGGTCTGTGTTGACTAATAAAAAGCCTGCTTGACTAACCTTCTGTGCCTTGCGGACCATGTTGATTTTATAAAATCGTCCACGTTTAACGGACACTGTCCACAATTGATGCCTCCGTCGTCTCCACGTAGTTACATAAAATTAGTACAGTTAAAACAGTGACATGACACCACAATGCAGCAACACACACTGTTTGTTTCCAAACATGCTGTTTTACTTCGTGACCACTTTGCAAAGAATGAAGCTGAAACAGCAAATTCAAATTGAATTGACGAACTGAAAATGACTCGAGAGTCGAGTCTGTGAGTGTGGTGTGACTGCGCTGGTAAATTATAGGCTTTTTTTCTGCACGTGATCCTTGCTCTATACCGTCCTCAAGCTTCTACTATTGTGTACAATGTACGCTGATCAAATTTCTCACTTTTCAACCATACAAAATATTGCCATCTAGCAAATTACGTTCAAATTGAGGCAGTACTGAGAAATATACACGTGTGATATCGACCAATAGGTTGTCCGATGATTTTCGGGAACTCCGTGACGGTCGTTTAGAAAGATCTGCGATTATCAAAATGTAAACATATTTTCATGATATATGGAATTTTGACAAATAAACCTACAAAAGAGCTTTAAATAAGGTAAATTTTGTTAAGATGGCATTAATTGCATAAAAAGGAATCTAAAATGCACTAGAAATATATTTCAAAGTAGAGAAAAATTTCTCAATTTAGAAAAGTAATTGGCCTTGGCAACCTTTGAAACCATGACGTCATGTTAGAGAGACCTTAATTGGGAAACCCTGGGCATGTGGGGGGGATTACCAACCACACAACGGCCAGAACATCAAAATTTGAGTGTGCAAGGCTGTCGGCAAATGTAGCGGGCCAAGCTTGCCTAAAACCCACATGGACATGATGGAAGGTAAGTCATCAAGAGCAAAGCAAATAGGCAAAATGACGAGGGAAAACATCAATATAGATACTCTGTTCTTATATTTTATTCTTCCTCTTTCATACAAATTACGGGATATTATAATAATAAAATGCCCATGTGCACTTGGCTTTCATTATTCTTGAAATTTTTAGTTAATCAAAACATTTTTCTTTCTAAACATTATAGTAGAGTTTGTTCTTTGCTTTAAAATGAGGCGTCAGTTACCTTTTAGTGTAAAAATTGCCAGAGATACCATCGAAAATGCGTCGCATAAAAACCATTATAACGCCGTCATAATCTGAAACAAATGGCCCGCGCGCGTCGTGAATTGCGTATTGGATTCCCGTTGTCAAGGTTCGTCACACACTCCGGGTTTACGCGCGAGTAGCCAGAATTTTGTTCCAGAATTACTGACGAAGAGTATAATTGGCATAGATTTCAAAAAAAAGGTCAAAACCTAAGACCAAAGTTATATTCAGCGTCAGGGCAATGCCTAACAAGGCTCTCGCCACAAAAAATACACACACAAGGTAATATTGTGGTAATTGTAGTATATGGATAGTACGAACCTACATATTGGTGAGTAGTTTGTGGTATGGATCTTATCATTGACATAGAAAGTGTGGTACATTCAAGTACATCCCGCACAGTCCTGAATCAGGGTTGGTTATGCCGGCCAACAAACTGGTTTTTGCCCAGAAGAAACGGTTTAAACCTTGTTTAAACCGGCATAAACGGGTTTAAACCGGCCAAAACTAGAAAATGTCTAAGGTCGTCATGCGAAGCATTTTAGGGTATGTCATACAAAATTAAATCCCTCTATAATTAAGATAGTCAACATGTCTTGCATTTATTATAGTGTCCAATAGAATGAAAAAAAGAGAAAACATTGTAAAATGAAAAGAAAAATTAAACGAAAAATGTCAGCTGTGCTCGGTCCAAGAATTAGAGAAGTGTGCAGTGCCCACTTGTGCCATGTCCTTTAATTTGGGTGGAGTGGATTTGAGCAGAAATCCTATAATTACTCTTTTCACAGGATTTTGTAATGCTTTTGATGTCTAATTATCTGTAGATGAGCTCAAGATAGCTGATTTGAAAGTTCATGAAAATGGACATTGCGTTTTCATTAAAAATTGACGTTTTAGGTCAAAATTTAAGGTGAGGGAGCTTTTCACATTTTTCGCAACGCTTTTCTCTTGCTTTTTTTTTTTGAGTTTGCAGCTACACAGATGATCACAAACTTGACCTCTAAGAAATTTGACCTTTCTATCTCATTAGTTTGCCGTAGCACTCATTTTGAATGTTCCTCAGCACCCATTCAAATGTACAGGGTTCAATGCCCTTCTTTGGGTAGAATTGAATGGGGAGCATTCACATGAAAGTTGAAATGAGCACTGCAGAAAAAAAAACACTAATGTAATTAAGTACTCAAATTTAGTGAGCTGGTCATATGTGATTGCCTTCAGGGATGGACTTCAAAACAGCAATGAGAAAGCATAAGAAAAAAATCGCAAAAAGCGCCCCTCACGCTAAATTTTGACCTAAATGTCAGTTTTTAAGAAAACGCAATGTCAATTTTCATGCAAATTTCCAAATCAGCTATCTTGAGCTCATCACATATAATTAGACAGTCAAAAGCCATTACAAAAATACCTGTGAAAAAGAGTAATTAGAGGGTTTTCTGCTCAAATCCACTCCCACAACAAAATTTAAAGGCAGACACAGAGGCGCTGCCACACTTTTTCTTGGACCAGAGTTAAAAAATTTTATCATTCAGTTGAGATAGGTTAATAGAATACAAAAAAACCCAGCCCTAAATGAAATAACACAAAAAGTAATTGTGCCTCCTATAGCCCACGCCTACTGCTAAAAAGTTAATAAAAACCCCAAAAAATACAATTTTGAAAATTTCACAAGCATTTTGAACAAATGAGGTTTTGCCAGTTTCTGCAAAAATAGGTGGTCATAAACTGTCTGGTTTAAAACCGGTAAAAACCGGTTAAACCAGGCGGTTTCAACTGCTTGGTTTTTACCGGCCAACCGGGTCTATGATCATGACTAGATAGTCGTAACTTTTTATGGCTGCTGCTATCATAGACTATCTAGTCATGACGCGTGTTTAGTGAAATGCCATTTAAGCCAGATCACACAGAAGCTTCTGATGTAACATTTACAGCTGCAAAGTGGCTGGACTTAAATTTCATTCCATATTGCAATAAACGTTATATCGTAGGCATTCTGGAGTTTTCTGCATCATGTGATAACCATTTTCCAGATTTAAAATTCAATTATGAATTTTGATGTGAACTTAACCTTGTTGTGTCTACATTGGGCTGCAAAATTTGGAGCCTGTTTACATGTTGACATGACTTTTTTTGGAACATAATTGTAGCATCGGTTACAAATTGGTAAGACCAATTATTCTACAGACTCTAGAGATGCTATGTACTGGCAAAAGGAAAATTATTTTTTCTTTTATGTGAAATATACATCTCAAAACATCTCAAACCTAAATGCATCGGAACTCCAAGAACAGTGTAACTTATGGCACCAAATGTCCACATTTTAAAAGTATGATGATGCCATAAGTTACAATTTATTGGAACTATACGCACCCGACCCACGCCATGTAAGCCTATAAACAGGTTCCCCTGGGCCCGCAATCTCTCTCGGCCGCCTTGTACATTGTGGCCTATGGTGCAGCTTGTTGTTGTTTATACTGTGGTATATTGGGGTATATGATGAGTACTCCAATTTGGTATAGTTATGATTTATCTAAACTTATAAGCATATACCACAATATACCACAATCAATTTTGTGGAGTTTGTGCGTTATGGACAAGTGCAAGTATGGTAGTTTGTGGTATATTGTGATCTGTGGTAAGTCCTCACAATATTAAAAGCCTGCAGGTTAGGGTTAAGGTATTCTCCATAGATCTGTACAAGTGGACAATGGTGGTCACAAAAGTTATCATAAATAAAGTGACAAAAACGCTGACCTAGGGCTATAATTGCTGTCAGTGAAAGAATGCTAATCATGGAAAGTGGCAATGAAACATCAGCATTGAATGCATCGATTCAGTTGAAAGTCAGAACAAGACTCAAGTCTCAATTCAAATTCTAATTCTCTAATCTGACAATCATCACTTGCTCAATACATGTTTATGTTGTACACTGTCCAGAGTACACTCCAGTATCTTCTCTGATAAACCTAATGATATGTAGTATCCAACCATACATGTCCTCTGAATTCAACAACTAAAAATCTATGATAAATTTGATGGTAATAATGTCATGCATGCATGAATGGTTATCACCCCACACATGTCAATTGTTATGACATTTCAAAAAACGATTCTTCCTCATTAATCTCTTGTTTTATAAAATTTGCTTTTAGGTCCAAGGCAAGGAATTAAAGTTTTTAGATTTTGCTTCTGCCACCCGAATGCTCAAAAACCTGCTGCCAAAAATTTTGCATTATTAAAA
The DNA here is from genome assembly GCA_023653785.1 of Ophioderma brevispina. Lineage (NCBI taxonomy): Eukaryota > Metazoa > Echinodermata > Ophiuroidea > Amphilepidida > Ophiodermatidae > Ophioderma > Ophioderma brevispina. The sequence goes on from JAMKCH010010809.1 coordinate 6,151, forward strand.
AAAAATCATTATTGAAAAAAATTCTCTAAATCACAAAATCATCAAACGACTGTGAAAGAGACAATTACGCAATAACAATAAAGAGTACATGCATACAGACAGAAGATGCTGGAATCACAAAATGCCACCCACAGTAGTAGTAGTAGTAAAAACCAAAATGGATGACATGTTGATAGATGAAAGAATCAAGTGTTACTTCTTATAAATGCTTGAGAAAAGTTAGTCCAGCAGATTATCTCACTGTTTGGAATTTGATCAGAGGAGTCACGCGCTAATATGTGAACAGAAATATGCTTCATATGCATTTTCAATTGTGCAAAAAATTGCCACCATCTACTGTCATGACATTTCATTTTGAGCTGTGTATTTGTGGGATGACCTCTTACCAACAATTTGAACTGGTAAAACATGTCTTTAGGCCATTTCAAAGCATTTTTTTAATTTAATTTTTTTATTTATACAAATCCATTTGAGATCCTGAAAATGACAATGACCACAATTAAAAAGGCACCGGCACATTTTCAAGCAAAATACAAAATTCCTTCAAATAACTGAAATGGATTGATTGAGACTTGGTACATTTTCACAAAATATGAAATTCTTCAATTTGCTCTCAAATGATAGTCTAGGCCATTGGAAGAACAGAGATCTATTTTACACATAAAAATAACATACCCCAAAACAGATAGGGACATTGATATGACGATAAAGACATCCAGGTAATTAATTTGTAGGCCAACTTTTAAGTTTCCCATAACTTTAATCAACAAATGTGTGTATTACATTGACTCGCACTCACTGATATTAAAACCACAAAGGTTATAGACCGGTCAAACGGTGTACAAAGCGTGGGAAACATGCATACGGCGTGCGTGCGTGTGCTTGTGTTAAACGCCATTTTCGTCGTCTGCTGAATTTAGCATCGCCGGCAACGTTAAATTACAAAATCGTTCTGTTTACCCATAAGGAAGCTGATTTGGTCTTAATCATTTCGGTTGAGGGCTTTTGTATATAAAAGCTTTACAACCATGCAAAAATATCAATTTTGACAAATCTTGAGGGCGCACTATTTTTCAAATGTTCCAGTGTCTCTTTAAACAGTTTACTCCAAAAATATCGCCACTTGGAAGGGCCCTAGTTAGTCAAAGTCAGTTGGTCATTTTCAGCCCTTTCCCTTCATTTTAGCCAAAAGATCTTTGTTTTTAATAGTTTGATTTTCACACCACTAGTCAAGATCGAGATACTTTAGGCATTGATAACATAAGTACGGTCGGGGGGGGGTACTCACATGTTAAAGGTATACAGAAATTATCCGCTGCAGTGGGTCATTTTTTCATGAGAAATCCTTAGACATGGATCACTTTTTCTTGAAAACTACCTCAAAACATAAAGTCAAAGTTTTCTGGGGCCTAGAAATGGGTACCTTTTTCTACCAAATGACCCTTACAAATGGATCGGCATTGACACATGCATGGCACTATTTCCGGGCTAGTCATCTTGCATGACAGGTCAGTGGCTGTTGCCTATTATGGGATACGATAATTAATATGTCGAATTACAAAATTCCTTCTTATGCAACCCAGAGAGAAGTTCAAGTTTTAACATTCACAGTATAGTTACTAGCCAATTACCGTGAACTGCTGCAAAAATCTCAAAGTTTTTAAAATTGGGGGCGCTCTTCAAAAAAAGGCTGGTATTGCTTAAAGCCACTATCAGCGATTTCTTCATGATGTAAAAACATGGCCCCTATTTTTCACCAAAGCAACACTTTTTGACACTGTTGTGTTGGAAAGTTTTGTAGTAGACCCCCTTGTAAGTAGCTAAGCATAAACCGCCGTATTTGTCAAGATCTATTATGATTTTTTATGCTTTGTATTAATAAAAGTCGGATCAGACTTTTGTAAGGCCCAGAAACAGTCGGAATGGCACAGCAAGCGGCTTTAAATGTCTGTTTTGCACAAAGAAAAGTAATATAAGGTGTTGATATGACCTAACACTTGCAATTTGAAGACAAATGCCATTTGAATTGGGGAAAAAAATGATATAGTGGCTTTAAGTTTGTGGTATTTTGTGACATTCAGAGCAGAGTTAACCAGCCAGTCACACAGACAGCGAGATATCCACTCCATCCCAAAGCTTCCGAATCACAGTCGCAGGCATCAAAAAGAAATTTCCCAGGGTGAAAAATGTTCCACATCAACACTTGCGTCATGAGATGGAAATGGAGATAGAGGGAGCAAAGGTGACAAAGGAACCTAGGCTGCAAAGCTCATGGTGCCTGATGATGAAGGTGACAGGATGGCAGGAAAGCTTGTCATATTTGTAGGTCAGTCTTTTATTAGAATAATTGTAAAATACTCTACTTTCTGTGACCGTAACCATGCTAGGTCTCTTGTTCATCAGAGCAGACACTTAATCAGCCCCCACACTACCAAAAATTGGGGAACTTTGTGGCAATTTTAAATTTTGCTTGGATGTTTTGCATGTATGTTTTGTGCAGGATTTGATGTATTAGTGTACTGAATTGCTATACCACGTTATTTGTTCGCCCGTGCCTTTTTACCAGTGTAAAACTTGGCCATTCATTTATCTTATTTATATTTTCTTTGCGTTATGTAATTTTTTTTTCACAGCTTACCAGATCGTTATACACTAAAATTCGGGTTCTTGGTATTATTTTTTTACTATTAGGCGCTTCTTTATTATGTATTCATATGCATTTTGTCTGTCTCCTTGTTAGTCGTTCCAGTAATATGATAGTAAGTCGTACACTCTTCGACTTTTTTGTATATCTTGTTATATGCTTTAATTTATGTTACTGCTCGATGTATTACTACCGCCAAATGTCCGATTTGCTCTATTTATTTTGCTGTAAATCGTATGTTTCATAGTTATATATATATATATATATATATGGGCTATTGAATGTATATGTGATGCATATGTATGTATATATATGCATAGCTGTTTTTAGTGTACTGACTTTGTTATATTTCTCCTTCTTGGATTGTAGGCATTTGCTCTGTTCTCCTTGTTAGTTTTCTCCCTTAATATTGAATTAGTCAGTACACTATTCGGCCTTTATGTTATATGGTTAATTGCTTAATTTATGTTAATTGCGCTAGTCCATTTATCTAACTCAGTGCAGTGATCTCACAACATTGACGCAGCTTTATGCACGTTTCAAGTTATGCCGTCTTGTGCGCGCGTGTATAAACGCCTTCGCTTTAAGCCAGCGTGAGCGGTGTACTTTTGGATGCAACTGTCAAATCTCGCGCTGACGTACTGCACGGAGGATAGGAAGGACAAATGAGGTATAGTTGTCTTACTTGTTGTAAAATGTCGGGTTGTCTACATTCTGCTGTATTAGTGCAACGTTTTTGACCCTCCCCTTCATGCTCGATGTGCCTTAGGCTGTATATCACACGGCCATTGCTTTGTTCCTTAGTACCCATATGCAAGTAGTCACTGCAATTACCACCACACCTTGCTTTTTTTCTGCATAGTATCATATAAATTTTTTTTTTTCATCATGTACCGTATTCATAATCCTATTTACTTTGCCTTGGGTATCAGTTATCCGCATAATCATTCACTGTAAATCACAATTAATATCCCTTATGCCTTGCCTGGTGTAATACTTTGTGCCTTTTGCTTATACATGTATGTTTTTGTGGCATGATTTTGCTGTATTAGTGTACTGACTTTCTTATACCACCGGTTTGTTTTTTTTTTTGTTCGCTCGTGCCTTGTTACCAGTGTATCACTTGCCTCTATTTATCATTATTATATATTTTCTTTCTTTCTTTGTGTTATTCTTTTTTTTTCACACTGCATACCCATATCGTTACTACACTTAACTCGGGTTCTTTGTAATATTTTTTTCTAATTAGGTGGCGCTTCCTTATAGGTATTCATATGCATTTTGCTCTGTTCTCCTTTGCTTAGTCTTTCCCTTAATATGAAATTAAGCAGTTCACTATTCGGCTTTTTTGGTTAATATCATGGTTTATAATGCGTTAATTTATGTTAACATTTGCTCGATGTTTACTTGCGCCGCAAAATGTCCGGTTTGCGTCTACTATTCTGCTGTAAATGTATGTGCTTTTTAATGCATATTATGACATAAGTCTGTTATGTGTTTGTATATGGGTATATAAATGTATCTGTTGTATGTCATATGTATGTATATGCATTTGCTATTTTAAGAGTACTGACTTTTTTATATGCCCCTGAATTCTATCTTGCCATGCATGTTTTCGCGCTTTGAAAGTACTTGATATATGCGGCTTAGGTATGCAATGAGCTAATTAAATATCAATAAATCCTGTATGCTGAAACTGTACATCGGATGGGCAAATTCCTTCGCTACATGAAAGGCTTATGCCATACATCTTTTTTGTGAACATGATATGTGCGGTTTTAGTGTTATGCGTTTAGGTAGTAAATGAGCAATAATATGCCGCAATTGATGTTTCACTGAACGGTACATCAGAATGTGCAAAATTTATGCTACATTAAAGGCTTATGCCATACATCTTTTGTATGACATGATATTTCGTTTTTAGTTATGCAAATATCATACTTATTCCTTACCATCAGCTGCATTTATTTAAACTGTTGCTAATTCCAATACGTCATTCTTGCATTCATTCTCCAACTGCATATACTCCCCTTGCACTTCTAATCTTCTTTCACTTCCCCCTTCCAATTCTGACATCGCAATGGTTTTAAGTGGGGTGGTCTAGGGCGGTCTCGAGTTCAAGGGGGTGTTGTTGCATTCGTTTGTCACTTCCAACTGATCGCGAAATTCGGCGGGGACTATTTTACGCATCGCGTAGAAACGGGTTCGCCTTGTATCATATAAACTTAGACAGTTTTATCCACTGACTTTTCGCGAACGATTTTCTGTTGATAATTTTTAGATTTACCCTTGTTTTTTCCCCGTGCGTGCATCGTGAAATTCGTTTTCTTCGCCGATTTCTAAGGACGATTACGCCGAGGATTGATATGTGGAACCTATTCCTATGGTACTTACGGTAAACTGTACGTTAATTGGTGTTCCTAACATATCTAAAAGTAAAATCTAGTTGTCTTTTTAGTGACTAACATGGAGTCTGTGCTGATTATTTTTGCAGATATTTGTATGTGTGTTGGGTTGCCCTCGTCAATGGCCTAATTGATTTTTTCATTATCCCCGCTCCCTGGCAGCCCTTTTTATTCAAGGACCTATGTAAGTGGGAGTCTTGATAATCATTCACTATCTCTATTCAGCATCAATTGAGTTTAATAACGATCTTTATTTTTTGCTATAGCTTCTGGATTTAGATCGGTAATTCTTGCAATTACTTAGTTGTTTTTTCTTCAATCGTTATGATTCCTTTATCTCTACAAAAGTATTTTGTCCCCTATCTTTTTTGTAGAGACTAGTCACTTACCATCTCATTAGTTTTTTGTAGAAAAAAAACTTGTGCGGCGCTTTCCCTTGCTCCGCTGGATGCCACATCATGTCTCTTCCCCGGCGTTGTTCTGTTCTGTCAAAGATTGCCGTTCCCGTTGGCCGGGGTGGACCCTCATCTTCTTCGCCTTTTTCACCGGATTGTTCTTCGTAAGCGGTGCTCCCCCCTTAGTCTTGTGGTGTCGAGCTTTCTGAGTCTCATTTCGATGCGCTTGAGAGGGGTCTTCTCTAGGTCTCCGCCCGCGGGGACCTAGCCGTGATGTCTCTATGTCTAAATCTACTAAACGAACCCGTGTCTTCCTGCTACCACTACTGGGTCGTCCGGTGGTGGGCGGTTAGATATGGTGGGGGCTCCGGCCCTCACTTCTGTGGCAGGCCCTTCAGGGCTAGCTGTAGCTGTCGAAGGTGTTTCTTCGGGTGGGATTGGGGCGCCCAATCCTCCTGTTGATTCACGCTTTTCCGTGGTTGGCGAGCAACCGCTGGGTCTAAATTCCCGCTAGTTCTCGGCTGGCCCTGGGGAGTTCTATGGGTGGTTCTGTTGGATATGTTCCCACTATATTCGACAGTAGCGACAACACCGCTAGCTGTCTGCAGGGGAGCCCTTGGCGTCCCAGCTGAGGCTGGTGTAGCTTCTAGAAGCGATACACCTGGGCTAGGCCTAGTGTGCAGTAGCTTCGGAGCCCCAAACTTGCATGGTGATCAACTGGGATGTCGTTCTGGTTTGGTTCCCCAGCAATGCCCAGTTGTTCAGGGCGAAGTACTCTTACTCTGCCGACTAGGTTCGCGGATGGTATCCCAGGACATCTCATGTGTGCGGCCATGATGGCGTACTAAGGGGCCGCCTTGGTATGGACCGCTCCTTCTGTAGGGGCAGGATCTTAGGCCACGGTGCATGTCTATGTGGTTGTGTTCAGGCCCCACTGGTCTTGCATGACTCAGTAATATCTACGGTGGCTATTACCCCTGTACAGGCTGCTGTCGTATCCTTCTGGGGCTCAGGCGCCTGTACCTCCTGTGGCCATGGCCGCGAGGGGTTTCAGGGCTCTGGCCTAGGTCTGCCTAGCATGACCCTAGAGTACTGTCGAGTGCTCAGGGTGCTATGCCCTACGGCAGCTGGGCTTGGGCATGCCTGGTGGGTCGGCCTACCAGGTCAGGCGCCTCAGTTGCTAGGGCTATCTGGGGGGCTGGCCTACAGGGTCAGCCTACACAGCCAGTTTGCGGCAGGACAGCTGGGCTTCTACTCGGGGGGAGCGATCCTTTGTTAGGATGGCCTGTCTTCTAGAGCCCCGGCTCCGTTTGCCCTCCTCCACCCTCCAGGTTTGCCTCATTCTTTGTGGCAAAAGGGGGGGGTGGTCCGGTGCCGTCCAGTGGTGCAACGGGGGTTGGTCTCGTTCCGTCTGGTGTGCCGTTTTCCAGGGTGTTAACCTTCGTCTGTAACATCCTCAAGTTGGCCTCCCCAGCTTCTTTACAGGTTGGGTATGCGCTTATGGCCCTCCATACTCCCAGCTTCCCGCTGCCAATGTAGGCCCAACTCACCCGGTTAGGACGAGTTTGCCTGCTGCGTGGCACACAGGGAATGCAGGTACATCCTCGGGTCGGCTCTGCTTAGACACCTAGGTGGGCTCGGTGGCCCTACCCAGCTGTGTCTAGCTTCTGTACCTCGGGTCTTCTGACTCAGGAGGGACTCCTCTGACCATGAAGCCCACTTCGGACAGTGGTCAGCGTCAGGGAGTTGTCTCCATTCAATGCAGGTGGGCTCCTGCAGCTACTCCGGTGGCGGAGACCCTACCCCCTCCTTTGTTGCAAGCTCCGAGTGAGCCGCTTCACGGGCTTCCTTTGGATACTCTTTTAGTCTTACTGCGGGTTGCTCTTCTCTTAACCTGCTTTTTGACTGGAAGAGCCAGAGAAAGCTGTCGGAGTCCTCTCATCGAGACACCGTGTCGGGACGGTCTCTCGGTCTTCGCCTGCCCTGCCTCTTACGCTCCGCGGACATTGAGGCTTGGTGGGAAGCATCTGGGCCTAGGGTTGATCCTGCTAAGGATAAGCCCAAGTCTGAGCAACTCGACTGAGACTATCAGGCCCCACGTATTGTCGGTATTTACGGGTGTCTGCTGAGGACTACAAACAGTTCTTTCATACCCCTCAATGGACTGACTTTGCTAAGCACCTCCCCTCCGAGGGGAAGTCGGTTGTGCCCTCGACTTTTTTCAAACACCTTTTGGAGAATCAGTTGGCCGCTTTTGGACGGGCGTGTTCGCACCTCCCATGCATTTGGCTTCCTTTTCATGGATCCTGTCCGACTATTTGGTCAGGTCCCGTGGGGAGGCCCGAGGCACCTTCCTCGACCTATAGGGTCGGCAGCTGGGTGCTGTCTTCTCTGGTGCGTCGTCAGCTTGACTTTTCAATGTCTCTGGCTCGTCATCTTCTTGTACAGTCAGGCGGGAGCATGCTCTGGCTTCTCTGAAGGCAGACCTCAAATCCTAGCTTACGGGATTACTTTGAAGGGGTCTCTTCAACGTCAGAGCATCTCTTCGGTTCTTCCTTCTGTGCTTGTGTCAGATCGAGCACAGAGATTGAACATGAAGAGACAGTGAAGGATACCGTGGACCCCTTGCGTAACAAACAAACCTAACCTCGGGCTCCAGAATAAGAAGAAGACGTCTAAGAGGCTAATCGTCTTTTAAGGGTCCTTCCGTCCCTACCTCAACACCTGCCCTTCAACAAGCAGCTAAACCCCGCTCTGTGGGAACGTAATCCTGCTGGTGGATCTGGGTTCTCGCCCCTCTAAGAAGATGCAGGGCGGTAAGCATCAGCAGAAGTCCTGAATGGTTGGCGGCCGTGAGCTTAGACCTTCGGTTTCTAAGCCTCCCACTGACATCCCCACCAGTGGGCGGCCGCTTGAAACAGCATGCCGGGGAAGGGGAGACCATATCCCCCGCAAGTGGGTGTTGCAGGCAGTGAGGGAAGGGTATTCCATCGAGTTTCCCTCTCCACCTCCGCTGGGAAAAGTAGTCAGGGAGACAATGCTTCCTTGTTCTCAAGTTCAGAGGGAAACGTTGCTCGCCGAGGTGTCGGAGCTTTTGACGAAAAGAGCTAGCTATCCCATCAAACTCCGGTGGAGGGAGGGCTTCTGTCGACGTTCTCTTCTTGGCTCCCAAGACGACCGGCGACTGGAGCCCCATTCTCAATCTTCAAGCCGTGTTTGAACAAATTCAATCAGGCCCCGGAGATTCAGGATGGAATCTGTCGTCGGTAATGCAGTGGCCTTCCCAAGGGCTGTTGGGATCCTCAATAACGATCCCTCATGTCCTATCTCTGCTTTCCGATACTTTCAGGCCCATCAGCGATGGCTGACTTTTCAGGTATGCGATCGGCCTACAGTTTTCTCTTCTGCCGTTCGGCCTCTCAACAGCCCAGCAGGTCTTGACCCATGATCGCCAGGGCTGTGGCGGCGTACACTTTGGACGCAGAGGTAAACAATCTCCGTGTCTACCTGGACGACTGGCTGAATTTACGCCCGCTCGGAGGAAACTCTCAGGGCGGTGTCGTTTTTTTACGGTTCAGGTAGTTCAGTCCCTGGGTTTTCTAGTTGAATGTTCAGAAATCGAATCTGTCCCTTCACAGACAACCTCAGTATCTGGGAGCGTGTTAGTCTTCAAACGAGGTCCTAGCCTCTCCCCCTCCAGAAGAGAGTCAACAAATGCTGTAAGCCTGCGCCGAGCTTAAGTTGCGTCAGGTTCAGGCTCCAGCGGTTTGCTTGGCTCAAGTTGCTGGGACTTATGGCCCGGTTTTTGGTGGACTTGGTTCCGATGTGCCATTTCCACATGCGAGCCATTCAGGTTCACTTGTTGGCTCATTCCCGCCCCACAACGATCCTCTGTCAAAGCTAGTTCCTCTGACACAGTTTGACACAGCAATCTATCGGGGTCAATTCCTCACTTTCCCTCTCCGCCGATAGAAGCGTTGTCACTACAGATGCGTCGCCAACGTGCTGGGGGTCACCCCTCGACTAATCCCAGGGCTTCGGTAGTTTTGGACTCCAGTCGGCTCAAGTTCACATCAACGCTCCTCGAACTCCTGGGCATTTCAACGCTCCGTGGAGGCGTTCGAGGACAGGCTGTGGGCGCAACAATCAAAGGGAGTTCAGTCCGAACAAACTCAACCGTGGTTGCGTACTTGAACAAAAACAGGGAGGAACAAGATCATCAATCCTGTGGTGTGCTCACCACTCTTCCGCTTCCTCACTTGGTGTCTGGAGCGCGAGATTCAGGTTGTGGCAACTCACATAGCGGAAGCCACCAATCTGCTGGCGGATGATCTCTCCCCTCCAAGGGGTCTCAGGAACGCCCCCGCGGAGTGCTCTCTAGCCCGCAGGTGGTTTTTTTTTTCGCACGCTCTTCAGCCAGATGTTTGTTCCCTCCATAGAATCTATTTTTGACGACGGCCTCGAACAAGCAACTACCCGTATACTGCACTCGATCTTGGGATCCGAATGCATATACGGCAGACGCTCTGTCGATCAGTTGGTCATGGTTAGCGGCTTTTACGCTTTCCCCGATCTCTCTATCAATCGAGGGGGTTTCCAGAAGATCGGGTCCAAGCATTGCGAGGTGATCTCATCGCCCCGTTTGCCTCACACCTTTGTTTCGTCCGTGGTGGATCTTCTGGCGTTCGTCCCTGGTTCTCGTCTCTTCCGGCCTCTGATTCAGACTTACTTCGCAGGCCAGGGAACCAAGTACCCAAGCTTTACGCCCAGAGTCACTCAATTGAACTGTTGGGCCCTGTCATTGGGCACTCTACCAAACAGGCTGGCCCCTTTTTCGCAAAGAGCTGCTGACCTCATCACACATGATAGGAGGGACTCGACTCTCGAGTTTACTCTCAGCTTTGGGTCCCTACTACCAGTGGTTGCCGAGAAGAGATGTTTCTTCTCCGACTAGAGCACCTGTGCAGAGGTATCGATTTCTCACTCGTAATTCGATGAAGGACTTGGAATCCAGTACCGTTCGAATTACAAATCTGTTCGGCGCTTAATGGTCCGTTCATAGGGGTTTGGCTGATGGGTCGTCGCTCAATACCGAAGGGTCCATTGCTCGGCTCCTTACTGGATGTTTTAACCAACGTCCCCCACCTACAGCAGTTTGTCCCTCAATGGGACCTTAATACCGATTGAGTTTTCTGAGCAAGGCCTCCTTTTGAGGCCGTTGGAGGACGCACACGCTTAATGGAATTGACTCTGACAACGGTTAGCTTCTGGCGTGGCTACGGACCGAAGATGCTCCGAGTTATCATGGCTATCTCGGGGCGTCTTCAACTGTTTTTACCAAGGCTGGTGCAAAGCTGTTCTTTCGTCCGGATTTTTTCTGGCCAAGAACGAGTCCCCGTCAGTCCAACTCTTCTCTTTTCCTCCCTGATCTCGCTTCCCACAGTCATGTTAGCGAGACAGGTGTGGTGTCCAGTGCGCGCCTTGAAAAAGTACTCGCAGGAAACGGCTGCATTAAGAGCGGAAACGACCAATTATTTTTTGACCTTTGTACAACCGCACCTCCCGTCGGCCAAGCGAACGGGTGCTAGGTGGCTAGTCTCATTTCTTGTGGATTCTAAAAAGCATGCCCGCGCAGGGGAATCCTCGGGCTTATTCGACTAGGTCGATTTCTTCTTCTTTGGCATATCCACAGTGGATTTCGATCGCTGACATTTGTGATGTGTCTGTTGGAAGAGGGCGACTACGTTCTCATCTGCGTTCTTTAAGAACGTGGGCACGCCAGGGCAAAGGGGAGCTTTTGCCACATCTGTACAAGGCCAGTATAAAATCTACAAGAATAACAAGACTATTAGTTATCGGACGGTCCGTCCAACCCCATTTCGTTAAGTCCTTTGTGGGTTTTTTCATACTTAGCTAGGCCATTTTTAATGGCGGGCTTTAGTATGTCTGTCCTAAGTTTGTCTTGTGATCTCTTGTCTTTCTGTCTTTCTCTTCTTTCTTTTCTTCTTCAGACCTGCCATGTTCGAGCGGGATGCCCATGGCCCCCCTTCCGGGGCTCGCTGTGCTAGTCTGAATGTGCAATTTCGTAGTATATTGTCATCAATTCAAGGTACGCAGTCTAGTGAATGAAACATACAGAACAGTACTTGTTTCTCTAGTTCCGTTCTACTAGAGCATGCTTACATGTTTGATTACATATCCGCCCACCTCCCCACTCTATATGCACCCTTCTGGTTTCACTATTGAGGGAAGCGCAAAGCCGCTAATGGTGGCCGATCGAACATGGCTGCCGGTGACGTCACGTCACTGGGTCGGAAGATTCTATTTATAAAATAGGGGTGTTTTGAGTGCCTTGCCCTCTCTCGAGAAATTGGCATTCGTAGTATAATTGTCTCAAACAGGTAAGCAGGCTCTAGTAGAACGAAACTAAGAACAATACTGTTCTTGTAAATTGTGTCATATGGCATGTTCACATGGTCACGAAACTCCATAGGTTTGAAAACTCTGGAGGTGAAAATAAATCCAAATTGTTTCATTTCACCCCCAAGTTGGTCCACAAGCGATGCCCACAACTCTGAAAATTACCCCGGCGACCATTCCCCTCCTCTTCGCATATCAGAGTGTTTGACCAGACTCAACACACCAAAGTTTTTGACCCTGCATGCGTGATATTCAACCACAGGAATGTATCACAGATGAAGTCCCGTGACCTTGCTAGGTCACCTCCACTCCACAAACCCCGAAGAGCTGTCCACAAGCACAACACTACACACCCCTCTATAAAACTCTGGAGTGTACCCCCAAATCATCCACAAGGGTCAGAACTCCGATCGCACTCCATGTTTTGAAAATCGGGAGTTTCAGCCTCGTGTGAATATGACTAGAGACATGGTTTCATAACATAAATCAACCAAAATATAGTGTGGAGTGTTCTTTGGAATAGTCCTTTTCCGCTCAATCAATCACAGAGGTGTTTTACTTTTTATATTGAAGGATTGATGAAGACCAACAGAGGAATTCATGTCAGTCACATACCTTCAGCGATTCGCTTAGATCCCGGGACTCAGGACTGGCACATGTGAATGATTTAATTTCAATTCCTCATATCCATAGATATCCACAATGCATGTGAGTACAGTCATGAAAGTGTATAATAAAAATTGTTGTACCTATTGTTAACATAAGGGAAACATGACATAGCACTATGCAGAACAGAAGGCTCTTTTATCAAAAGGTCCCTAATTAGAATTGTTTGAGTATGGGCTTCTCGTATATTTTCTTTTTTAGGATGGTGAATCCCCTAATTAAGTTGCACAGCTCAATTGAAAAAGGGCCCCTAGATTTCTACCAACCGGGGCCGGAATAATAACATTGCAATCAACTTCAAATTTGGTCATTGGTGTTGTAGTTTCATGAAATCACGTGATGACAAAAATAAAAGTGTGGCAATTTGCATCAAACCAAACATGTTTCCAAAAGGCCGCCATTTTAAAGTTATAGCACTACTATGGGACTTATGGTTGGAATGTCAATGTTTTCTGTCAGAGGTTCAATATTACATTGCCAGAAGCCTGACATGCCAATTTATATCCACGCGCTATTTTTCACGATGGGGGCCGACATCTCGTCAACGAAAACCATCATATTTCTTATTATAATAATAACCTAAGAAGAAGATTTTGGTGTCAAAATAATGTTTTGGGGTCAAGGAGTTTCAATAAAACTATTCTTAAAACGCATGATGAATATAAAAGTGATGTTTATTTGCATTTGTCACTTTATTTTCCCAGATAGCCAATATTTTAAGTACAAGTACCAATAGTGTTAACTTACTGCAATGTCGGCTTAATGTGGCAAAGTGTAAAATATCTAACCCAGAGCTTGATAATTAATTCCACACAGATCTCAGTAACTCCTCCTTAGACCCTAAACTGCGGTTTTTATGTCCCTAATAACGAAAACCCAAACTTGACTACCACTAGGTGTTCACTGACATGACCATTTAATTGTTCGAAATTCGGGGCCATTTTACTCTTGACATATCTGAAACAAACAAATAATAGTTTCTGTTAAAATAATAACAAGTCCTAAATATCAAAATTCCCATTCAATTCCAGATATATGTTTTGGGTGAATACCATAGAGTTTTCAAGGTGTTTATTTTGGGTGTCAACATTGGTAGTCCATGACTAACATGACTCACGACTCTTCTGACGTTTGAGAATTTGCTTTTAAAAATCCTTGACCTAAAACATCCACTTTGTCACCAAAATGGTCATCCTAGGTGCCGTATAGCACGAGGTATAAACGATTTTGTCTTTATATGTCGACCAACCTTGGAAAATCGGACGTATAAAAACTGCCATTACTTTTATATTCATCTGACGTTTGTAAAGTTTTATTGTAACTCCTTGACCCAGAAAGTTTGTTAATTGACACCACATCATCTTCATAGGCTATACTTAGAAACGTAAGATTTGTGTCAATAAAATGTTAGCCATCTTGGAAAAATATCGGCACATGTAACCTTTTAAGTTTGGGGAAATAATTGTTTGAAACTCCTTGACCCAGAAAAAAAACATTGTACACCACAATTGTTTTCTCTTAGGTGTTTTTGTGCTTTAAGAAATGGCTTCCAGTTTGGAAATGGCGTCGTCTGCAAATTGCCACACTTTTAATTTGTCATCACCACCCGTTTTCATGAACCCCACATCCCTACGGTCAATTTTAGCTTCATTGACAAATGTTATTATTCCGGGCCAGGTACCACTCTCCTAACTGGTTGGTGCTGCAGCACTAAATGCCGCAACCTTACCTGAATCCTGGCCCTCACTTAACTCTCCCCCTAACCCCTGAGGTTTTCCCCTCACCCTAACTAACCCCAACTCTATAACCCTAACCCTAAAAACCCCCTATCACAAGTCAGGCCTTCTGAGTAAGAAGTTTTTTTTGAGTGATGGTGAAATCAATCCCATAATGCATTGCAATGTGCTTATACTGTTGCTGTACTAAACACAATCTTTACTTAGGGATAAAAAGTGTTGCAAAAGTCGAAGATCAACAAGGCATTTTCATGATGCATGCTAAAAATTACTTAGTACTATGCTGTGTGGGCTAAAATGAATCAAAAAGTCAGATTTTTATGTGTTACAAGTAGGATTTTTTGTGGATCACATGACTTAGTAAGGTTAAATTTCCCAAAACTGTGCATTGTGGGATTGACTCAAACACCCTCTTGGTGAACGCTTTGATACCTTTGTATTTTGCTATTTGCCTCCAATATAAAATTAGAAATTTTACATTTTTTTTGTACCAACGAAATAATTTATTCTTCTTAATCTTTTCAGGGAATATTTTTTAAGGAACTTCACATGGGTGCAAAAATCTTGATCTTGGCTTCAAATTTTAGGGATACTGAGTTATGAATCTCTTGTTGCCCTCCAATTGCTTCAGTTTTTAGGTCTATATATATGATTAGGACTCCTTTGTTTTGCAAAATGTCCAATCATCTAATTTGGTTCATTCCCAATACAATAGAACTTATAATTTTTTTTGTATGAAAGTAGTAATTATAAAGCATTTTAAAGAAAAAAATGAGAAAAGCCACAACCAAAGCTAATAAATTAATTTAAACCTGAGGAACCTCCTTACCAATCACTCATTTTTTTTCAGCTGGTGAACCAATGGCAAAATGTAGAGCCAGTCAGAGCAGTGATGTATTGTTCGTGGGATTAACCGCTCTTTCTGCATGGCTGATAGAGTCCAAAAGCTCTTTCTGGGAGTTGAGCCTTTATCATGAGTCATGTCAAGCTCACTGGTTAGCCTAGAAAGATAAACTTTCCAGCCCAGTGTGGTATCATTATCACATATTGAAAATATGCAATGAGTTCATTAATATTCATAACCCATAAGTAAAGTATAGCTCTACCAAGTATGAAGTTCATTGGTGTTTAGTTTAGATGGTGAGTGGATAAATGAAATATCTTCTGTCATCCAGCCAGCCAACCATCCAACCATCTGTCTACACATACAATGGGGAGTTTCTGTAACCTGACCCATCTGACACACATTTATCTGACACACTTAATAATCGGAAACCCTTCACGGAATAAAGCATGTTTTATTCCGTTTAAAAAAAAAAAAAAAAAAAAATGTGTCAGAAAAAGTGTCAGATGGGTCAGTTCAGAAATCCTCCACAACAGTTTTGCGACCAAACTACATGCTAAGCCTTTCCAATAGACAGGGTCCATTAAAGACGCACACAGCTAATATCTTAGTGTCTTTTACCTATAAGTTTTATTTGTACTTCAATACATTTTGTACATGCAAGGTAAAAAGCGAGCCAATATTGTATTAAAACCACAATAATTCAATACATATACAACACTTTTGTTTTGTTCAATATACAATAACTTTTGTTCAATCAAACTGTGGTCCACTTGTCCAGATGTTGTGAGGGACCTTCAGTTTGCCGGGTAGTACACCTCATACACAAGCCAGATACTAGTTATAGATAATTGATGAACGTGTGGCAGATAATACCCAATTACATTCATTTTAACACCATAGTTGCATTCCATTAACTCAGTAATACATACTAACAGTTTAAATGCAATGAAAACCTTAAATAATACATACTTATATCAAGTGATCACTTAAAAGAGCACTTTTCAATGCATATATTTTGTAATTACAAAAGAGCTGTCTAAATTAGTACCATCCATTTTTTTCTAATTACAGCAACAATTGATTTAAACCAATATTGCACATTTTTTTGAAGGGCGCCCCCAATTTTCAAAAATTTGGAGATTTTTACAGACGGTTGTTGGTTAATGTCTAGTAAACTATAACTATACATGTGGAATGGTTATCTCGAAAATTTCTATGTGTACAAACGAGGAATTTTGTACTAGAATATTTATAATCGGGGATCCCGCTAAAATTCAACGGCTGCTGGCAACGGTCTTCCAATGTGAAATACCGGGAAATAGCGACATGTAACTGTCTACGACTCATCATTGTTTGTTTTAAGAGTTCAGGCAGTCAGGTTAGAGGTTATTTTCTCGGAGGTGGCCCACTATTTAGCATGGAGGGACATAAATGTAGCATTGCCAGCTCTGCCCTTTTAAGTTCCAATCTGGGATCCCAATTCTAATTACATAATCGCTAATTTTGTGATAAATACGCATTTTTTAGCATTCTCGTTGGCAGATATAGTTTCCAAGACAATTACCAACGTAACTGTGCAAAAATATCAAATTTTGAAAATTGGGGGGGCGCTCTTCAAAAATGTGCCAATATACTTTAAGTAACAATTGTACATTTGAGTATAACAATTGCATGATAAGTATAACATTTATTTTGTTTAAGTAAAACAATTGTATGCTGAAGAACAAGTGTTAACATGATGAGCATCCCCATACATTTTTGTTATTGTATACCCCTGCACGAATTTTGCCCTGGATATTTAAACGCACCTGCACAATTCCGCACCAAGTGGCAGTTGATTACCGGGTTCAATCTGTGCACTCGTATACAAATACGGGTTGCAAGAAGGCCAAAGAAAAAGTTTGTCTCATATTCAATTTGGCTAAAGGTATGTGTCATGCTTTTTTTATTATTTTTTCTTTGCTATGCAAAAATTCTTTTAAAAAGGAATTTCTTTCTGCATGAGCAAAGTGCTATGCAGAAATCTTTTAATTTTGTTTTGACCACTTTTGAGTGGGGTGTTTTTTTTTGTTTTTTTTTCTTTTGGGGGGGGGGTGTTTCTTTCCTCTTTTTGTGGGCCGCCAGCTATAGCTTGCAGGAAACCACTTAGCCATCCGTTGTGCGTGTGTATGATGGTGTATGTTGTGTTTGTATGGATTGTGTGTCAAAATTGTTAATTTTTTCATGGGGCTGCCCACAGCTTATATTCTTTGAATATAGCGAGCGCGAAATCCGATAACCGCGAAATGTCTAGTTTTTGGGGCTGTTTTGTGGCAATTTGTTCATTTTTTCTGACAAAAAAAGACAAAAATTGGGCTCATCCCATTGGATTAGGTTATGAGCAAAGATGACGCCCTATACTTATGAGGTAGGGAATGGTGTTATTAGTCCATAGAACTAGGGCTCCCTCATTTAGGTTAAATATCAACTGGCCAAAGCAGCGACATGCTCACTTGTGAAGCTTTCCTGGTCAGTACTGAAAGGGATATTCGGGAGGTACGCAAGTACTAGGTGGGGTAATGTGTGAGACAAATTTTTTTGCCTTATCCCTATCTCAATCTAATAAGTACATGTACCTGTGTTACAGGTTCACTGCTATACTCACTCTAATATCAACTATTAATATATTAAACAAAATAATTTTTTGGGCTAGTATTTTCACGTGTTTTTAATTGCCAGCAAATTTCAGCCAAGTTACATGTTGGTTTTATATCTGGAAATAAAAATATATTGAGAACAAAAAAAGTTGTAAATCTATTAAAAGTTTTGATACTGTAAAAGAAATTATTTACAAATATTCCCGACTCTTAATTGTCAAAATTCTGTTTTTATTTGTTAAATGTTAGTAATACTGTAAAAGTATTTACAAAATTCTTACTCTCATTGTCAAAATCTACACCTTGGCACATATTAAGTTCCAACTCTTTCTTGATTTCAGAGTCCGCAACAAAATTCCGAAAAACACTTCAAAGTCTAAAGGTTAACAATTTCAGAAGGTAGTATATTGTAAATGGGCCATGAGAACAGAAAAGAAACAGGACTATAGTGGATGTAACATGGTGAACCAACCAAATTCATCCATCCTTACAGCAGATTTGGGGTTTGCATTTTCTACCAGAACCGATGGAATTGGCTGTCACAACCAGAATTCATATTTGTAAAGGAACAATCGTAAGAGATTATATCTCGTCAAAATTTGAGGTTTGCCCGGATCCAGATGTGGAAGGAGGTAAAATAGGAAAGACTGATTTAAAGGTGCATTTCGTGATCGTACTACATATTTTATTTTGTTTATATTCACTATATATCCTCAAGAAATGCATCCTTCAAATTTCAGTGATTTGACGTTGCGTTTTTAGGTTATGAGCAAATTAGTTGTATCACGCTGCCCCATAGACCACTTGTGCTTAATTTTCTGTCCATTAAAATACAAAATTCAACTTTCTTCCGAAGTAGATTGAATTTTCACGTAAGATTAGGCACACTACTATACTTGGGCCAACTGTTTCAGATGCTATAAAAATCTCAATTTCTTGAGGCAATCGGGGGGACGAGCATGATCACGAAATGCCCCTTTATCTCAAGGATTTATTTTTATAATTCAATTTTACATTACTTGTAAATTGATTGGTAATCTTCTTGGTGCAATATTTGTGGAACATAATTTGGTGCCAGGGGCATAACAGGGGTCCCTTGTTTGGGGTAGGGGGGCAATTTTCCCAGTTTTGAGGCAGATTTTCCCAGTTGAAGGTGGTTTTGATGCAAATTTCCTGTTGGAGGTGAACATTTCCCAGTGAGTAGGCAGAAAAGGCGATTTAGCATGATTTCTAAGCTTTTTCTTAGGTCAAAGCTCTCCTGGGGTGGAACCTCCCCCCCCCCCCCCGCCCCTGCCTTGTTATGGTACTGTTTGGTTGCACATATAATATGAATGTCTTTTTATGTCTCTGTTGTAAGTGAATCCCTGTTTTTTAAAATGCACACCCCAATCGTTTAAATCTGTCATGAAATCATTTTTCAAGGATTTGTTGTTCTTTTGCATATTATCCAGAAGTCTGTAGCTCATGTAAAATTGTAATTGCCAAAAGTTCTCTATTACCGAAGATGGTCATTTGATGGTTAAAGCTATCTTGTGATCTTCATTATTTGAAAAATGTAGGTGTAAATAGGCCTCATTGTCACACACCGTAAAGGCCTTGAGACCAATTAGTTACTGTCCAAGTTTTTAACACAAAAAACATCCAAATTAAAAAAAAACGCGTGTTTTTTTGTTTTTTCAATATTTAAAATCTTGACTTTTTTTGGGGTAAATTTTTATTTTTGCCATTTCATTTTTTGTAAGTTTGCAAGAATTGCAGAAGGCACATTACTCTGGTCATATGTCCTATTTGTGTGCGTCTGTGTGCGTGGTGTGCTTCTGAAACCTCATGTGACCTTCAGCCCCCCCATTCACAACGCACGGCAGACGACACTCGCGGGGCCGGGGACCGCGATGTATTTTTTACATTTTTCTCAGGTACTATAACCAGTTTTTTAACCCTAAAAAAATTCATGAATTATGGGCTTAGCTGCACCACAACCATTAGTCAAGTTTTTGTCCTTTGTCCTCAGACAGATTTCATCATAAAAATGTACCTAGAATCCTTTCTTAATCAACACGAGTCTATCTTGCTTCCTACAAGTTTTTTTTTCATCTCAAACTTTATTTATTACAAAGATGTTTTATATATATTATCTACATATATACATTGACACCCTAATCAATGTACTCTCGTCCTCGCCTGTTGAAAAAAAGAGACCCTTTTTTACGCGTTTTCTTGTTCACGCATCCATATCCCCTTTGAATACAAGTGGCCCCCCCGGGGATATAACCCTTGTCCGGACGAAGCATAGACTAAACAGATGACAGGTGTTTAGTACTCAGTTGGAGTAGTCTACTTTGGTAGTCCACCGAATTGTAACACTGATAACTGAAAAATTTTCTACACCTCTGCTAGATTAGAAAATATATGAACTTACACATTTTTTTTACAAAATCAATTATCTTAAGGTTCCCAGGAAATGCAATAGAATTAACAGGTTTGTGTCAAGTCTACAGGAGGGACCAGGAACATTCAATATTTGGGTTGGTGATGACATCATATTTGTATCAGAGAGTCCATAGAAATTCCAGGTGACCTGTTGTGAATCTATTCATGACACTGACTGATAATCAATAGCTTTCACAAAGATGTCACTGATATTCTTTTTTTCGGGCCGCTGTATATTGCAATGGAATGATTCAGGTAGGTTTATCATCTCATTTCCCAGTACCTTTAACATCTTGTCACCATAATAAGGCCTAACCAAATAACATTTTGTTTCCGGTAACATGCTCTGAAAATTTTGTAATGAATGGAATTTGAGAACATTTTTATTTTTGGCAATATATTTTGTGTGGAGTCTATGGAGTCCTGTCACAATTCGACAAAGCCGACATAATTTTTTTCCCCAAAGGGCATAAAAAATTTTCTTGACTCTAAAACGAGGGACAGAAGGTTACCGAAACCAGATTTTTATTTTGACTATTGCCTAAAAGGAAATGGTAGCCAAGGCAAGTTAGCAATCTTGCATTGTTGAGATCTTTCTGGGAAGGTTTCTTTGCTATATTGTAAAGGTAATAAGATCAGGCTCATGGGAATGGGTCTGCCAAAACATGTAGTCGTCACACCTGTTTTGTGCCCAAAAATCCTGCCTTGAAAAGGTCATTCTCCCAATATATTTTGTTACCACTCTTTTATGAAAAGTATTTTAATGGATTAATACATTTTATATACATATTGCACGAGAACCATATTGTTCATATAGCAAATTCACGAGATTTGATTGGTAAAAAAGTAAGTGCAACCAAACAGAAAATTCACATGTGAGTGACTTTGAGAAGGCTGTTGCCATTGAGCAGGTACTCCAAGGCCATGGAACAAAAATAGCAGTATTCAATGTCAAAAACTTGCTTTAAAGTCAGTGGTAATTTGTTTTTTAATTAAAGTTATTTTGGAACAATCCAAAGCATCTTATTTTATTCATTTGTTGTATACATCCATTACGGTATGGATTCCTGCCAACATAATGTAAATAAAAACTCATAATCATGGTTTAATATCAACAAATGAACAATTTTGCATAAAAATAATGACTATTTAATGCTGTGTTTTAATACTGTGAGCTAATACGTACTGATAACTCACTCTGGCTGAGTTGATTTAGACAAAATCATACTGTGTATCACATAATGTTATTGTCTCTGACTTTCGGTTAAGTTACAAACAATATAAAATATTTGGTTTTGAAAGCAATTTTGAGGGGCACACTCCTCAAATGTGCCTGTGTTTCTTTAAAGGTGGTGACCCCGATCTACAATTTGCCCCCCCCCCACTTTCACTCCATCAAATGGAACTATTTTGGTATCAAAGAAAGTGCCTGTTTTCGCATTACCCCAGGGACATTTTAGGCCCCCAGAAAAAATGTTTCCTTTTGATTTTACTGAACAAAATGTCTATGGACCAATTGTATACACATGTTTGCTTCTACTATCCACATGGCTGGCCCGATATGGCCCCGCTTTAACTAAACTTTGTAATCAGAATGTTTTTTGGTGATATGCTTCCATCTTAGGGATACACAACATATGAAAAAATTGATCATGATCGGGTCACCCACCTTTAAAGGCTAACTCAGAGATTTTGAAATATAACTTTGTTTGTGTAGTACTTACAATGTTATCTAGAACTAAAGATTGGTCCCTAAAATGCTTATTCCAAAGTTAGAGATGAATCGGATTTTCCGTTTTCATGCAGTAACCATTTGTCCACAGTATAACAGTGCCTAGTAGGAGACCATGTTATAACGAAATTCCAGATCCGGAATTTTTATACAATGTCGTGTTTTCTATATGATGACTTCGATTTTTGAGCGTATTATTTCACACATTGATTAGTATATGGGAAGCATATGTATATGCAAAAACTTGATTTGTTTGAAAATTAGTGTGCCCTCATCGTGAAATCTATGAGTCAGCCTTTAACTGTAGAACATATCGCGGGTTGACAATCGAAAGCCTTAACTAAAAAATAACTGCTTTCTGAGAAATGGGGATGTTTAATATTTTTTTCTCACTAAGCAAATCCTATTCATTACTCAAAATTTAAACTCTCATAAAGCTTCACTATATGGTACTGTAAGCAACATTTATAAATTTAGTAACAAAAGACAATTTTTAATTATAACCGCACGAGTGAAAGAAATTCTTATAATATTTCTTTTTAAGTGCTGAGTTACGTCTTTCTGATGGTAACTGGAAAACGGTAATCTGTGAGTTACATCTTCAATCATGCCTATGATTGACACATTATTCAATCAGAGGTTACGCATGTTCATCCCTTGGAATGTTTTTACAAAGAAAGCATCAATATAAGTGGGATATGGACTAAAAAGCTGTTGAAATTCTGCAATTGTGCAAGCTATGAAACCTCAACTCATTGTTGGCCACATAACAGTTACCATGCAAAGGTCGTTAACTCAAGAGTTAAGGCTTTCTGTTAGTAACCAAGTGTCACCTTTGAGATGGGTGAAGTTTTATTTTGCTTTATAGTCATAAGGAAGATTAAACTTGAGTTAGGGTTTATTGGTTTTTCTTAGAGAATCTGTAGGCGTTACCGATTGTTTTGGTACCAAAACCTCAAAATCACCACCAAAAAGTGGTTGACGTCCGTCTGTTTTGGGGGTCAACGCCTCGATCTACAATTCCATAGACAGGGTCCTTGTAAGATACACTTTCAAATACATGCCTACTCACCTACCTCATAGAACACAGAATTGGAATACAAAACACAGACTATTTTAATTGTATATAAGAGTAGTCCGAATGAATAACATTTTGTAATATGACAATTGATGGAAAGTTGATTAAATTCTGAAATAATTGACATTTGTGAAGTAAGAATAGTACATTTTCTTGATTTTATATGAGTGGTCACTGTGGAACTTAGAAAGACTGAAGTCTTGAATGACCTTACAAGAAGTCCTACGTGAGACAAGGGAGCTTTTTGCCTTGCCGCCCCAATGATATTGAAACTACTTGTTACTCTAGTTTGGTAAATTTAGTAGAAAATAATCTTTTCCATATAGGCATCCAAATTGGAAGGCTGAGCTTTCAACTCAGCCAATGCCATCACATCAGTGCAACATGATTATGGACATACCCCAGTGGGCAATCGACGTCTGGAACGTCGAAAAGACTTCAAGAGTTTAGAAAATTTACAGCACTATTATGTCGAAATGCAAATCGATTTGACCGCGTTCTTAAAAGTCGATTCAATTTGCTCTCACGTAATTTATAAAACCTCGACCTTTTTTCCGACGTGCCAACGTCATTTCGACGTCGCTCTAAACGACTATGCCCGCTGGGTAGCTATAATTTTGAAAGCTCAGTGCTCCAATTTGGATAAAACAACTCTCAGGAAAAATTGTTTTCACTCATAAGGATCACTATATCTGTATACATTAGTTATTTTGAATTAAATTTGGGATTTTGTTAATTTTTCCCCCCATTTTAAAGTACAATTCAATTCACAAACCAAACTTGGTCAATTATCAGGGGTTTGAGGGAAGGGTGACCTTAAGGAAGTTGAGATTAAAGCTCATATAGGGGGTTAAAGAAATGTGGGTCAGAATTAGGGTTATGTGGTTAAAATTAGCCATGGTCCAACATGGTACAATATGTGGACAATTTAAATATCGCAGCTTAAGTGTGCTGTCAAAAATGACTTAAACAATGGAGCCATTCAGTGGCTCACATCTGAATTCACTGTAAAGTCCAAATCGGCCCTAAAAAATTACAATGCTTATAGCACAGGGACTTTCAAACTTTATTATTTGTATAGCATTGTGTCCTGTGCCAGCAAGCTGTGATTTGTTTGGGAAAAACGCAAATTGCGTAAACCAATCTATTATGTGGAACTTCTATAGTGAATAGAGTGATCAAAGCCAACCACCACAAAGTTGCAGTCAATTAAAGCATGGAGTTACTGTCCCATAATGGGTTTAATACTACTGTCAGTGGTTGAGGTACGGTGAATTAAAGGCACTATCAATCATGCTTTGCTAAATAGAAATCGAAACAATCATCAAAAATCAGATTGTGCCGACTATAACATGTACAGGTATCTTAACATACCCCTGCAAATGGATATACTGATAGCAACCTAATAAAGACAAAATCGGACATTTGAGCCATTATGTCCGTGAGGCCTACAGACACTTACTCTACAGCATTTAATTGAATGGAGATTTGTGCTTTACTCTCCTTTATTCTTTCCTTTTCTGTCAATTTTTCAGTGCAAAAAGTACCTTATGGGAATTCTACATGCATATCTATCACTTTAAAGCAATTCCTGCAAATTTTCAAATATTTTTGACTACTTTGTGGAGATCACTGATAGTGGCCTTTAAAGGGTACATGACCCAAATTTAGGTCAACAGTCCAATAACAATATAGGCAGTATGGTGAATTAAAGTTGGATAGGTGCATTAAATGTGCGCTGTCCAATACTGGGTTCAGGTGAATTTGAGAACCACCTTGTTATGTGGAACATGTCCTTCTTATTTTTTGATGGACTTGAACGACAGAAATTCTGCATTCATGTTAATTGAAATAAGACCAATTTTGTAGCACAAAGCCCTTAAAGCTTTTTGTATGCATTTTGCTACCAAGAACATCTATATGTGTAGAAGCTGTTACAATACCAGTTTTTGAGAACCCTTTACCCCCACAATGAAAAATGGCCTTTGTTTTACAATCAAAATCCAGAATTAAAGATAACCAGAAATTGTTTAGAAAGTTAAATATTAAGCCATCAACAATATGTTAAAATGTTAAACTCCAGCACAGTCTGCGAGAATCATTCATAGCTTCCTATAAATGGGCATGCAAAAACACACCACTGGCACAGAAAATTTCAAGGCTTTACTGTATTTTGCGAAACGAACACAAAACTCCCACTTGATTACCACGCTGATTCCGTCATGCATGCATATTAACGTGCATAACGGAATAAAGTGTGTAATCCCATGGAGTTCTGTTTCGTTTCGCAAAAAATACAGTAAGCCAATTACAATACATTCTGTGTTTTTTGCCTTGGTTATTCGGTATTTTCCCAACTATGTGCTAGCCATGCCCTGTTTTTTGTAGAGGAGAAACTGCTCATATGTGGCATTTTGGTAAGGGTGAGTTTTGTGAACTGAAATTTCACGACCCTTGCAATGTGTGAGAAATCTGCTATAATCCACTCCTACTTTTAACAAAAATCTTAAGTTGAAGTCCTTTATTTGCATAATATAAACAAGCACAGCCACATTTTGTCAATCAATCAAGTACTTTGCTCACCATTATTGGGAATTTTCATGGTCAAGCCATTCATTATAGCAACTAACCAAAAATGTCAAAAAATACAGCACTTTGAGTGCAAACCACAAACCAATTTGGGTGCTTTGATGTCGGTTGGTCATGGGTGTTCCAATTCCCATGACCCACATACGACCTCGTCCTTGTTCGTAAGATTACATACAAAAATTCAGAATAACCCTTTCAGTGGGTTGATTCTTCACTCCACCGGTTTTTGGAATAAGAAATATTCTTGACAACATATAAAAAGATTCGCTTTTACGTGCTAACCAATGCCCCGTCTAGAATTTGGATTTCTTGGCCGCGGCCTCCTTTTAGGAATTTATTCATGGAGTTTGTGCTTGTGGTTGTGTGTAAAAACACATTTTTTTTGGCCTTATTCTAAAACAAGCTTCACTGTAGAAATTTATTCTATTATCAAGTTAGGTCCCTAAATTGATTGGATTGAGGTCCCATATCTTGCTTTAGGGAAACTAACATTTTATCTACTAATTTAGTGCTTTTATTTAGTCTGCAACAGGACACATTTGCCCTTGTAATTAGCAGTTTTAATGCAATTACCAGAACCAACTAAGGGAGACTTTCCAGAAGTATACAAGTTCTCTAATTTGGCCTTGATTGGTTTGTAGACACCTGCCAAGAATTTGTTTTCAAGAGTGAAAGACACTATCAGTAAGCCAGGTTTCACACGGTCCACAAACTCCAGGGTTTTGAAACTCGTGAGGTGAAAATTTAATCCAATTATTTACTTCACTCCAAATTGTGTCCCACAACGATGGCCCAAACTCTGAAATCACCCTCGCTGACCATTCTCCTCCGCTTCTCATATCTGAGTGTACCCCAGAAGTCACCAATCGAATGACTTGCGCTTAATATTAAAACATAACAGGAATTTGGTCAAAAAAGAATGACCTTGCAAAGGTCCCCGTCTGCTCACTATCCCCCAACTCTTCCCATGCCTCGACTCCAAAACACCTCGGAGTGTTATCGGAGTTTGAGCTTCACCCCAAGTTTTTTAGGGGATCAAACACCTGCGAGACCTTCGGATATAAACTCCAAATATGTCCACACCGGCCAAACCCCCGATCGACACTCCAGAGTTTTTAACATCAACCGACTTAACTAAAAAGGTATGAACTTGTCCTGCTGTCCTAATTGGCCCCACTAGAAGAAGCATGCTAACTCTTTTTATTATTGTTACAAAAAATGTGATTCTCAGGCTATTCTCTTCTTCCTTCAGTCAAGTAGCTTGGTAAGCATTTGTAAAATAATTATGCCAAAAACATGGTTTTCCGAAAAAATGTGCATCGTTCCAAAAGATGTCCTCTGTCTCTTTAGAATGCGCTGATCTTAAGTTTATTGTAACCACAAAATTGAAACAAAAATTTTGGTTTTCTTTTTTAAGAAAAACCAATATAATACAACATTGTTTGAAACAACTGGTTAAATTGCTTATGTTCGCATTCCATTTCACACACTGGGGAGATTCCGCTCAATAGAACTAACTACACCATAATAGCGTTTCCAATTCGACGAAAGCAAGTCAACCTTACAGTTGACGATCATCAAACTTTGGTTCCACTGATGTTTCTGTGGAAATATTGTTTACTGGGGGAACTCCCAATTTGCTCGGATATGAGGCCTTCGTCGCAACTATTTTGAAATTCCGTACGCCTGAAATAAAGCGGTGAGAATGATAATCAATTAACAATTAAATCTATTGATTTATTATATTAGCTTAAATACTGAAATTGAACTCTACTATAAATTATTTCAATGCTTAGACGAAAGATTATCACATGAGTGCAGGGGTTTCGGTTTGTAGTGCAATAGCTGCCAATGTGATGTATCTGTGTGTTTCAAGTCTTAATGGGGGGATATCGCAGATTCCAAAAAAGGCCCAATTCCAAAAAAAGGGCCAAAAGGTCAAATTTTTGCTGATTTTTTTTATAAGAATTGGACCTTTTCCCCTTTTGGTGGATTTTTTTTTGGGGGGGGGTGCAAAGTTGTGGTTTCACCCCCCCCCCCCCCACACACACACACACAAAAGGGGCAAAGGTCCCACTTTTTTTGCTGATTTTTTTTATAAATGTGCCCAAAAGTCAGAAATTTTGACAGAAAGTTTCACTTTTTTGGTGTATAGAATGTTCAAAAAGTAAAAAAAAAAAAAAAACAGGAACTTTTTAGGGGTTAAAAACAATCCACTTTTAACTGAAAGACCCGTACTCCACCATGTATTAGATAACTCTCAAATTAATCTTTCCTTGAGTCAGTGGCTCTTGAAATGGTTTCCATTTCAGAGCCACGGGACTAAATACTTGCATACTAGTATGTTTTATGGAGATGTCTGACAAATGCAAATCTATTGCCAGTTAATGACCTTCTTGTATCACATGCCGTATATTATACAAAAAACATCTTACCTCTGAACAGCAACAGGTACATTTCTTGTTGTGCTAGTCGGCGACCTATAAGAGGTAAATGCAAATTTATAGTAAATTAGATTTTGACCAGGGATAAACCCTTTCTTCTACCATCATTATGACGGATAAAATATTAAAGTTGCATTTCATGATTCCAGCTCCTTCTGGTTTTTGTTTATGGGCCACTAGATAATCCTTAAGAAAGCTTATTCCAAAATTGAGTTGATTCTGATCTTGCGTTTTTGTGGTATGATCATTGTTTGTTTCCCACGCTCCCAAAGGCCACTTGCCAATTTTCTGTCTGTTATACGGACAGAAATCAAAATTGTGATTTCTTACGCTACAATCAAATTGCAAACGTTAACATTAGGTACACATGGGGATACTAAGAGCTAACGGTTCAGATGAAAATCTCACTCTTTTGAGGTAAATCGGGGGGGGGGGGTGGGGGTGGTGGGGGATGAGTTGTGGATCATGAAATGCCCTTTAATTGGTCCACTCATAGTAGTAGAATTGGTACACTTAACCATATAGTAAGCATACTACAGCTTCTGTGTCTTCCACAGAGCTACTGCACAAACACAACAATGAGCATTTGCAAACTAGTGGCTTGTTGTA
>JAMKCH010010810.1:0-31777 GCA_023653785.1 Ophioderma brevispina
ATTTTGTTTTTGAATTTTCTCCAACATGATACACTTAAAATTTAAAAAAGTAGTTGTTTCAAGTTAAGAATGGATCAAATTAACTATGTTTAACAAAAACAGGGGTGTTAGATTAATTTTACTATTTTTACAAAGATAGCTGTTTTTCTGAGCAATATATTTACCATTCATTTGTACAGGGAAATAGATTAGGGATCAAATTACATAATAGCATAATTTGTTAATGAAACATTGATGAAATTTAATCATTATTTGTTTGTGATAAGTCCACATACATGAGTAGCCACCAAAGGTCAAAGGTCACCTTTATGTGGAAAAGGATTTTTTTTGTCATGGGCATGCACATTACGGTGATCAACAGGGGATCCATATGGACCCTAACCCTATATCTCCACAATGTGTGATGCAATTTTCTTTGCACACATGTCAAAAGATGCAGGATAACAAGCTTGACAATTAGCATGAAACAACGTTCTCATCGTCATTTGCATTTCCATCTGGACCCCCCCCCCCCGACCACTTAGTGTTAAAAGTGAAGGATCTGTAGAATTTTCATATTTGTAAGTTATTTTTTCTAACTGGAAATTTGACAGAAATTTAAAAGGAAGACAACAGTGTTCAAAGATATGAATCTCGCATACCGTGTTGTTCCTAATAAACGCCCCTGCTCTAATAAAGCCCCCCTACAAATTTTGGGCACATGTGGTGCAGTGGATCAGCGCTCGCCTCATAAGCATAAGGTTTGTGAGTTTGAGCCCCGCTGTCACCAATGTGTTGTGCACAGTGTCCGATTTAGGAAATTAAAGTTACATGCACAATTAGAACTTTTCCTTGAAAATAGGCTGAATTGCACAAAAATTTACATGCACAGACATAATTTTACATGCACAGGGCCAATGTTACATGCATTTGTGCATGTAAAACCCCTCTAAATCGAACACTGGTTGTGCACTTGGGCAAGGCACTTTACCTCGCTTGCCTCTCTCCACCCAGGAGTATAAATGGGTACCAGCATATATGCTGGGAATGCAAAACAGACTCGCTGTGCGGGAGGAGTGGCGAACCCCCACAGCAACATTATATGAGTGAGTCTGGCCCAAACGCCAATGACAGAGAGATGGGCACTCCGCCTGCGGGCGCACCATTTGCATTTTTACGATTTTTGGATAAAACAATTCAAGAAAATGAGTTAAGCTTACCTATATCACATGATTTAATGTCCGGGACTGTCATAATCCGTATCATAATTGCTGTTGTCATCAATGCTTTCTGCTTCTGATCCGTCACTAATGGTAACCGGCACACGTAGATACACAAAGAGAGGACTGGCACACGTAGATACAAAGAAAGGATCGCCAAACTGTGTAAGGTGATTTTTGCGGGGATTTTTGACTTTCTATTTTTGACTGTAATAAACTCCCCCCTTTTGAAAAATGCACCGCCCCCGGGGCGTTTATAGGAACAATACGGTATTCATTTTTGTGTCGCCTGCCCTAAGGCAGGAAGACACATAGGGATCACTTTGTTGTGTCGCCTGCCCTAAGGCAGGAAGACACATAGGGATCACTTTGTCCACTGTTGTTGATGTCTGTTGTTGTTGTTGTTGTTGATGTCTGTTGTGAAAAAGGGTTAACATTTGCCTGTAATATCCTCATACTTTGATGGATTTAAACCAATCTTGGGTCACAGATGCAACATGGCATCCCCCATTTGTTGGTGAGGTCAAAGGTCACATACCAAGGTCAAAGGTCATGTGAGGTCAAGTTGAAAATAGGCTGAAAATGTAAAATTGACTTCATTTTAAAAGTTGAAGTTCAACTGGAACCAAACTTGGTTTATGGAGTTTACATTCAAACCCTCATTTGTTTACGAGGTCCAAGGTCACATCAGGTCAAATGTCATCTTAGGTCTATCACACACTAACCGCGACGGCAGGCGACACAAGCGGTCCGAGGACCGATGTATTTTTATGTTGTTTAGTAAGTGTCCGTACAGAGAGGAATGACTAAAATATCCAATTTTGTCCTTACTAGGTTGCTTTTGGTCTTATCACTTCTAGGGTATATGTGAGGATACTTGTTACAGACATCCAAAAATCAGATTTTTGATGTTTTTGATTTTCTGATTTAGCCAAATCACTGATAGTGCCTTTAACTTTGCATTCCATCTGCATTGTATTATTTGTTCATGAAAATATCCATGGCAAAAAATCATGCAATCTTGGAAGAAAATCAAATTGTAATACAGAGTTTCTGCAATATATCTATAATTGTATTATTTATATTATATCTCATTTAAGAACTGTGAACTTTCCAAATAAAAAATATGATTTTGCAAAAAAACAAAACAAAACCAAGAATTTAGTGTGAAAAACATGGTTATTGGCAATCCTATGCACGTGCATGGGTGGGTACCTGAAAGTTTGGTGAATGACAGGAATGTGGAAATCTTCACTTCCATTTGTACGTATTCACATGGATGCTGCTATGCAAATCTGCAAAATTTTGATTTTGTGAGATTTCAGTAATTACGTAAAAAATAAGGCTAGCTAGCTCCTATATGAACAGGACACAATAATTCACTTGGCCGACTTATGGTTTTCAAGCAGTTATAGGGGATGAAGTTGTAGTAGTAGTAAATGTAGTAAGTCCAAAGTTTTAAATCCTGTTTTGCCTCAGTGAATGAGGGTGGCTGGAGTGGATTCACCTCACACTCGCAACAACCGCCCTCACTCCCTCTTTCCACTTCACCCGATTCAATGCATCCTCCATCCTCAACCCAATCCTCCTACTCTCCTCCTCCACTTGCTTCTCAAGTTCCAAGTCTTCTTTGGATATCCTCTCCTCCTCAAACCTCCCACCTCAAGCTCAAAAGCCCTTCTTAAAGTTGTAGTCTTATTGGTCCCCCGCCAACTTTGGTTGGCGAAGGGGGACTATAGAAATGCTCCCCGTCCGTGTGTGTGTGTGTCCCACGCGATATCTTTGGAACTAAGCAAGTGTGGGTGTCCATCTTCGCAACATAGATGTATCTCGAGTACCCGCTGGGTGGGATCCGAAGTGGGTCATGGGTCAAAGGTCAAATGAGGTCAAAAATATGGTAAAAAAGGGTTAAATTGCTATAAACCATGTCAACACGATATGGGTGTCCATCTTTGCACCATATATGTCGCTTAAGTAGGCGGCGGATCAGTTCGGAGATGGGTCATGTGCCATGGGTCAAAGGTCAAATGTGGTCAAAAATTGCTTTAAACCTTGTCAATTGTGGTAGGATGATGAAACTTGGTCGGTGCAGTCAATATTCAGTGCCAAAAATGTTGAAGATCATTTCAAGGTCATGCAGGGTCATCCAAGGTCAAATCACTATGCATGAAACCTGGTGGGTGCAGTCAACATTTTATGCCAATTTTTTCAAGGTCATTTCTGGGTCATCTGAGGTCAGTTCACTGCAAATGGTTGTATGGTCATGAAACTTGGTGGGTGTAGTCAACATTGAATTTTCAAGGTCATCTGGGGTCATCCAAGGTATTGAAACTGCTATATAGGAGCCTCTCTGGTTTCCATCACAGTCCTCCCTGTGATCTTTAAGTTATGTTACTTTTCCTCCTTTTAACTACCGCCACGAGTCGGGGACCTTTGTGGTTTGAGAACCGCCTTATAAAATTTGAAATATGCTATTGTCCCAGAAGATTAAATTAATATGACATCCATTAAATACTAGAATATCCATAATTTGGAGTTTTTGTTTTAACTAAATGCTTGTGTCTAGTGTCCATTGGTAATCATCGATGGCATATATGTGTGGTCCAGTGGAAAAGCACAGGACTTGTGATAATTAGACCATGAGTTTGAGCCCCACCGTGTCCAACACATTTGTGTCTTTGACCAACATGTTTGTGTCCTTGGGCAAGATACTTAGTCTCAGTTGCTTCATCGACCCAAGCGACAGTTGTGGAACTGTTATGGTTGACACCGGGGGTTGACATTGCAATCTAAGTGCTGATAGGGTTGTGCACTTAGCGGCTGCCACGTAGATGAAGTGAAATGATTGTGCCGATTTCCTGATGGCAGCTAGCATAATAATAATTGGCAATCGCGCTACAGCGTCCTGTAGGGCGGATACGTGTGCGTTATGAATGGACATTATTATTACTCTACCAAACTAAATTGCGTATAATTGACAAGGCTAAAACTTTTATCCCTAACTTCTTGTTAATTTGGAATCAGATTGTAAATTTGTAAACATCAAAACAAAACCTTCCTGGTGAATGGTGAGGGTTTCTGAGTGGGAAAATAATGAAATGAGTGTAAATTTGGCAATTTTTGTATTTTTTTTGGGGTAGGGGAGGAGACAGTACTCGACATGCATGCATAAGCTAGCTCAGCACAACATTTTACTTTTTTAAAGTTATTATTTCTCCTCTGTGCTTGTTGCTAGAAAAGCAGCATATTTGGAATCTTGCTGCCACAACACTAATTTCCTTGTTATCTCAACTGTATAGAGCAAAGCAAATAATGCAGCAATCATGATCCAGGGCATGGGTTCAAATCCTACTCAAGGGAAGTGCATGTTTTTTCATTTCCAAAAGGGCCTAAATCCACTTTTCAAAGTTCTGAGAAAATTACCTTTTTAAAAAATAAACACATTGCACTTTATCAATTCATATAATTTATTTGCCAAAGAAAGATCCCACAGGTAAAGCCGAAAAAACACATTAGTTTACTCTGATTTTTACAGGGTTTTCTATGTATTTCTTTATTTTCTATGTGAAGTGGATTTAGGGGGTGTATATCCCCCAATATTTTGATGAGGGGGATGGTCACCCCAATGTTGATGCCCGTTCATGTGTTTTTTACCAAAAATAACCTCGTATGTGACCATAATAGTTGTAAAATGGTAAATTTACGCACACTTCACACACATTTTGTTCTAATTACAATTACATTTTCAATTTTAGCTTCTAAATGGCAACATTTTTAGCACGCTTTGTGCGCACATGTGCTAGTAATGGATCTTTTCAGCAAACCCCGTTTCATTCATAAATTTTCATCAACCCCATCCCCCCCATGTCAAAAAGAAATTCATGCCATTGCATGAAACCAAGATCTTAAAACAAGATTCGTGTAAAAGGGAATTTCAGGTGGAGATGAAATAAAAAACCGTGTTGGAATTTCTTATAAATGCTTCAAGTTATGACACTTAAGATAATTACATAGTGTCATGCCGCTTACCGCTTTGCCGCTTTGTTGATGAAATTTA
Source organism: Ophioderma brevispina (assembly GCA_023653785.1). Classification (NCBI taxonomy): domain Eukaryota; kingdom Metazoa; phylum Echinodermata; class Ophiuroidea; order Amphilepidida; family Ophiodermatidae; genus Ophioderma; species Ophioderma brevispina. The sequence goes on from JAMKCH010010810.1 coordinate 5,257, forward strand.
CGTCACTACGCAATCAAGTCAGAATCGCTAGCGGTGACCCAAGCGGCAAAGCGTCAAGCCGATAAATCGATCTTCTGCCGCTCAGGCTGCCGCTTTTCCCAAAGCGGCAAATCGCATTGAGTTGACTTGAGTTCAACTTTAGAGCGGTGCCACTCGATGACGTAGTTCAAGCAATAGCGCCGCTTGACTATAATAGCTCAATCCTGCAAGCGGCGTACACCAAGCGGCTTGCCGCTGAGCGGCAAGCGGCATGGCACTATGTAATGACCTTTAGTTGTTTTTCAAGATGTCTGCCAATTTGGAGTATTTTTAGCAAAACCACAGATTTTATGTTTGAAGTATTTTCAACACCATATTGTTTTCAAACTTTCCTTTTTGGAGTTAATTTTGATAAGAACTATATAGAGTAGGATATTTTTTGTCATTTTCCATAAGAAATTAGCAAACTTTAAAAAAACTTTTCCGGAATTTCCAGAAAATGCCGAAACCCATAACTTTGTAAAGTTGTACTTGAAATTAGTGTCAAAATGTGTGTTTTTAAAATATATATTTAATTCTACTAATAACTTAATTTTGACCAAAAGTGGATTTAAAATAGGCCCTTTTGGAAATCGACTCTTCGTTTATGCACACCATTTACCTCAAGAACTAGAGTAAGCTTTATTCAAAATTACTTCCAAATTCGTTAAAATTACTTTTGCGAGATTCTCTGTCATGTTGTTGTTTCTCCACAGCCATTAAAATGTTTTCTCCCTCTTTTGTAGGCAAAAGAATCACCAAAGGTGGCTTGTAGCATTTGTAAGAAGAGAGCTCATTGGCATTGTGTGGACTGCAGGAAATCTCTATGTCAACTATGTCATACAAACCACAATGCATTCATGAAAGATCACAAGATCGTTACAGCGGAGGAGCTACAATCTGGACAAGTGACAGACGAAGGCAGATACTGTCAGCTACATGACCAGCAGGTAAGGTACTTCTGCGAGACAGAACAGAAACAAGTATGTCAGGACTGTGTTAGCCTTAAGACATGTCCAGTTGAGCACGACCGCATCTCCTTGAAAGAAGCTGCCAAGAAACAAGCATCTTCTATTGAAGATTTGGTCGAGAAGTGCACTTCTACCAAAGCAATGATTCAAGATGCTGTTCAAGAAGCCAAGAGGGTGCTGGATGACCTGGCACAATCCAAGATGAAGGCAATTGCTGAACTGGATAAAATGAAGATTGATTACATCCAGAGGATTGAAGAAGAAATCCAGAAGTACAAGGATGAAATCAGCAAATTAGAGCAAGACAGAGTCAAAGAGATGGAAGATAAATTAAGGACATTTAAGTCAGATATAAGTAAACTAGAGGAAGTGTGTGAACAGGGTTTGGAAGTGAGCAAATCTAAATGCGAGTACTTCATCACAAACAAATATCCCTCTTTATCCAAAACACTTAATTTGCTCTCACTTACACAAGCAAGAATGGTAGATGAGGAGCTTAGTTACCTTCAGTTTGAATCATCCGTAATAAGTACTCCATTTGTTGGAAATCTAGTGAAAAGAAAGACATGGAAACTAAAGGGGCAATTTAGAACGAAAGGCTTTGCCAATGTCGAGGGTATTGCCCTAAATCAAGATGGTGATGTTTTAGTTGCTGACTGGGACAAGGGTGTGAAAATCTATTATAAAAAAGGTAAACTCAAACAATGTGATTCACAAGGAGCCTCGGGTGTTGCTGTTACCCCTGACAATAGGTATGTAGTTATTCCTTCTAACAGAGCAACAGAAATTAAGTTTTACAGCAGCCTTTGTAATCGGCTGTCCAGTATTTCTGTCACTGATGAAGTAAACAAAAAATCTTCTGTTCATTCAGTAGCTGTAGATTCAAATGGCAGAATTATATGTAGTCATTACGAAGACAAGATATCCATACACCATGCTGATGGATCGCTCATTGTTATATTCACTACCAAATTCATGTCTTATCGCCTTGCAGTCACCTCAAAGGGGGAGATAGTGAGCTCATTCTTAGGTCCAAATGCTGAACATGAAAGCAAAGGCCTACAGCTGCTGGATTACTCTGGACACAATGTCAGGGTCATCCCACCTCCAGCAGAAGTCAAGGTGTGGGATCCTAGCTATGTCTGCTGCAGGAAAGGGGAAATATTTGTGGTAAATCGTGTCGATGGCGATCCTACTGGTGTTTATAGGTACACGGCTGAAGGCGACTATTTAGGTTGTGTTACTACAGAAGTCAATGTGCCTAGAGGTATTGCTCTATCCGAGGATGGCATGGAGTTATTTGTAGCAGAAAGGTATGGTAGAGTGAAAATTTTCCAGAGAGAGTAAAAGTACAATATGTACATTCGAAGTGAACTGTTAACCCAACAAGAAACAGACACAGAAGCAATCTTGATATATTTTTGCCCCTCTCAGTACCTAAAATGAGCAAAGTTTAATAAATGCCTGTGCCAATCAAGAGAAAATATCAGTAGCTTCCCACAATGCATTGCTTCCAATGGAGGTTTTGTACAGCTACTGATGTGAATCGTTAGAGATGAAACATGGCTACATTAACAGTACTGATCACAAACTTAAATTTTAAGAATGTTTCTTCACTAATGATTCACATGACTAGCTGTTCAAAAATCTCCATTGGAAGCAATGCATTGTGGGAAGCTACTGATATCTTCTCTTGTGCCAATCCATGCTGCTCAGTATGAAACCGCTCAGACCTGCAGTTGCTAAATTGTGCTCGGTAATATATGCCACTCGTTATAAAAGGTGCAATGAGAGATTTTGGCACATCCATATATTGTGTCATATGCTTAGTGATTTCATAAAGGACTCCCAAAAGATTTCTTGTTTTAAATATTTTATTCAACTGGCAATTCAACAAAATAGAAACAAAGCATGAAAATGAGGTCTGAGGAGCAGCCAGGGAGTACTAAAAGCACAAAAAGCACTGTCACCACAGGGTGCAGTGCTCCCAACTCAAGACTCTACAAATGCAAAGAAAGTTTGCCACACACACACACACACTCATACATGCAGCATGCACACACATGCACATACATGTACACACATGCATGTAAGTGTACATGCACACACACATGCACACACTCTCACACATGCACACAATTATACCACAAACAATGCATACACCAAACCTTATATTTGGCTACAGAAATGCCTTGAAAGTGAAAACAAAAGGTGCCAAAAAGGTGATTTTCATTTGCTTAATTTCAATGTAAAACAGGCTGAATTTAATATTTGCTCCTATAGTAAATTAGAAATTTCACAATTTTTATACCAAAGAAATGAGTCTCAACTTAATCCTTTCACATGGGGATATTTTTGATAGAAAGCTTTACATCAGTGCAAAAATCAAAGTTTTACATTTTTAAGGACACCTATTATGCTAAATCTCACATTGCACCTTTGAGTAGAGGTGCAAAGGTGTGATCCAGTCCTGCACTCACCAATCTTTTGGGTACCCATACTTATATGTATTAACCCTAACGCGGCCCAGACGCAATGCGGTGCAACGAAAACGTGGTACCGGTCGGAAAATGTTTTTCGTTGCATCTCGGCCGTCAACAACTATTTTTTGTCGCGCAAATGACTCTCATTGCACCTCATTGCATCTGGGCCGTCTTACCGGAAAATGACGCGATGTTCCTCGTTGCATCTGGGCCGTCTTTACGGAAAATGACGCGATGTTCCTCGTTGCATCTGGGCCGTCTTCCCGGAAAATGACGCGATGTTCCTCGTTGCACCTGGGACGTCATTCCGGGAAAATGATGCGATGCTTTTCACTGCATTTCGGACGGTTTGCCCGCAGAAGGTGCAATGCTTTTCATCAGGCGGGTGACACTGTGTACAAATGCCCATAGACAATTTCGATATCGATGGTGATAATGCCACCATTTTCGATAAGGTACTTTTAATTATGCATAAACGCATTCATGACGTAAACCGGAGCATGACGTAGCGTAATAGCGCCACGCACGACTATGACGTAGCGTAATAGCGCCACTCACGACTGGCGAAATATAAGCTCAGATTTCATGCAGATCAGTGTGCAGTACGCATCCATTATTTATTTATTTATTTATTTAGGATCCCTGTTCTCATTGCATTCGCACGCGGTGTTCCTCGTTGCATCTGGGACGTCTTTCCGGAAAATGGCGCGATGTTCCTCGTTGCATCTGGGCCGTCTTCCGGGAAAATGACGCGATGTTCCTCGTTGCATCTGGGCCGTCTTCCGGGAAAATTACGCGATGTTCTTCGTTGCATCTGGGCCGTTAACGACTTTACGCTACTTATTCCTGTGCCGGGAAAAACGGCCGAGATGCAATGAAACGCAAAATTTGTTTCTCGTTGCATCTGGGCCGTTAAAAATAAAAATAGATTGCACCTCGTTGCATTTGGGCCGTTGGTCGGCAAAACGACCCGGTCCGGGTTAGGGTTAATAACAAAAACATTTTTGTGTTTTAGTGTAACAAACACACCCCTTTTATCTGTGAAATCATAGATATGGGGGCTTAAATAGATCATTTTTTTTAAAAATCATGAATCTTTTTATTTACTACCCTTTTCACTCAAACAAAATGTGACATGGTAAATACAGCCTGTAAATAGACACAAAGTATTGCATGCTGTTTAATTGTAAAGGAAATGGTGCATATGCTAGCCTTGTTCAAGGCAGTCTGAATCCGAATTATATCGCCAGCGAACTACCGTAAAGCAATAGTAATTTTGACCAAAAGCATTGTATAGCCATAGCTATTTTTAGTATCCGGATTCCAACACAGGTGTCTACGGTTTAGCTAGCCAGCTCGGTCAGACAGCCTTGTACAGATTGTACTGCCGGTTTTTATGTATTTGCTTTTCCATATATGGGCATTTATGAGTTATTTGAATATATTTGGCCAATCAATGACGCTCTATTCCTTTCTGACATGTACGGGCGACGTTGTTGCCCAATGAATACGTACGAGCTATTTTGTGTCATTTGTACTGGGCAGCTATGTAAGTGGACAGGACCATCAGATTGTATTAAATACAGAAAAACAAGACGCGAGGCCGAGGCCTCGCTGTGAGCGATTCATGGAAGTTCTATTATGGGAGGAGATTTGTGTGTGGTGTTGACTTTTGAATGGCAGTAATTTGTAAGCGGGAGTGATTCGTGCACATAATATGCTATGAAATAGATTTCTGAGACCATTTTCATTTATGGTTTTGCATGCTGCCAGCCTAATGCCCTGGAGTGGGGGGGGGGTTTGCATGGGCTGTGCTAAGGCCCAGGGGGTAGGCCTTGATTTCTGAGATCATTTTTTTTATATCCCATGTATAAGAGTTTGCATGGGCTCAGCTAAGGCCTCGGTGGGGAGGGGGTCAACACCAATGATTATATATGGGCGCAGTGGGGGGTCAACACCAATGATTATATATTGGCGATGTACCTCGGAAAGGAGACATAGCCGAGTGTCTTGAACAAGACTATGCATATATGCATGTAAAATGTAACATTAACCTGCCCTGTGGCATCTGATTGACAATGAAATCCATTGTCAATATTTCTGGGGAATCCATGACAAGAATGATGTAATCCCAGGTGCAAATAAAATCATAATTATACAGTTTTCTGTGAGTGCGACTACCCCTTTTCAGAATTTTGCAACTTTACAGATTTAAAAAAAAAATCCCCTTTTAAAAAAATCCCTTTTTTTGTTAATTCAGGTGAAAAAATTGCTGAATTGGCTGTAGAATACACCCTTTATTTGTGATCCCACACATAAGCATGGACACCCGAAAGGTTGGCGAGTGTAAGGGTTTGCTAGGTGTGCAAGCATGCATGCACCCACAGGCATCTTGCATTTGTTGCATGCTGCTCAGTAGAAGAAAATCCACAGAACATCAGTTGCCATTCTGTGCCAATCAGTATAAGAAACCCCAAAGAACACCACTTACCATTCCATGCCAGTCAATGAATTAGGCTCAGGGAGCAGTATCGCCGAGGGGGGGGGGGTCAAAGGGGGCGATTGACCCCAGGCCCGAGGTCCTAGGGGCCCGTAAAAAATAAAAGTTCAGCCCTTGCGGTTGTGAGAAAAGTCAGAGAGGGAGAGAAAGTGAGCGAGAGGGATGGAGAGGGAGAGTGAGGGAGAAAGAGAGAGCATTGGTGGATACAGGGGGCCTGTTTCCCCCTCCTGCGACAATGATACCTATTTACATTGAGAAAATACTATGTAACCCATGAAATTTCTATTTTTTTCCACGCTATGCACAGTTAATAAATTTAGTGCAGGGCCTTTTTCAGTTTGAGAAATTACACAAAAACAATGAAGATTTTCTTTTATAAAACGGTTAGTCATGAATTAAAAAGTGGACTACATACCAATTTCAAATTGTTTGTATCAATATATATGAGAAAATGTGTTTTGGAAAGTGAACATTGCAAGGGTTCCGCGCTTCGTGCCTGCACCCACCCCGGGCCGTTTCATATATGAACTCTTCATGAACAATTTATATATTATTATTTGAAACAAAACTATAACCATCAGCTATATTTTACTTTTTAAAAAACGTTTATCATACCTCTATCATTAAAAAGTGAACACTTACAAATTTCTATTTTTTTCTATCAAATTTTCATGAGAAAATGTGTTTTGGAAAGTGAACATTGCAAGGCTTCCACACTTCGCGCGGGAGAAGGACACCCCCTCCAGCACCCACCCCCTGGGCCGTCTCCATAAACACAATATGAATAATTCAAACAAAAACAAGTTGCATCGATCAACTACATTATACAGCCCCCACAGCCCATGCTGCATCATGACCGCTTCGCAGCCACTGTAACTTCAAAATCTCTCCCCATGGGGTTCCGGAAAATGGGGCCCGTAACTCTAAGGTTCTCCCCGGGCCCGCAATTGCTCTCGGCGGCCCTGTCAGGGAGACATAAATAGGTACAACACTGAGTGGCATGCAAAAGCATTCTTTTCTGTGCCACTTGGTAATTTAGCAATTTAATTTCTGTGCCGATCCAGTTTCCATGTATAAAATTTGAAAAATAAATCTGGGAATAGTACATTGTATCCAAATATTAACCATAATGTTTTAAAGTGATTCCCTTCTTCCATGTATAATATAATGGAAGGAATTTTTCTAGCAATCTTTTTGGGGGCTACTCTCATAAAATAACTTCGAATGTTTGAAAGAACGGATTTCAGATTTATGACATTACATTCTCTACTTTGTACAAAAGACAGATATGCTCATCCAACTTTTCATGTACAGGAATGGCTGAGGTCCTTCTCCGATAAAGTGTTCAAGAGTCGTTTTAATTTCGCTCACAGTCATGCACCGTTCAAGCATTGTTTTTGTGCCATTAAAAATGAGGTTTATTAATATAATTATACTTAGGAGTTTAGGTTTTCACATGATCCGGACTAGAAGTTGTAACCGAGGAGAAAGTATCACAATAAGGCGAAAGATGCATAATTCTTGCTTTTCGCCATGTCGCCAGCCCAAATGTCCTTTAAAATGTCCTGCTCGTCACAACACACAGAGCTTCCCTGACTTCCCTGAAAAAATTTTTTTGGTCCCCCCCCCAAAACGCTTGTCAAGTTCATATGCGGCTCATCCCAGACAGATCTTCGTCCTGGAGACAATCAAATGGCAACGCAGTAGAATCGCAAACTCGGAATGGTGTCCCACAAAGGTTGTGTCCTGGCACCCAATCTCTTCAACATCTACGTCTATATGCCAAAGGGAGATTCCTCGCAGTACTCCTACGCACTTGGAATAGCTGCTGACCTCTTTGAGTCAACTTAGAACAGTGCTTGCAGAAAGACCGATCACTGTAAGCAATTCTTCCACACCGATGGCACTTGAAATCAGCAACCCAAGACCGTACAGCTCATGTTTTCCACCTGCAAATCGATGCCGCAAAAAGCGAACTAAACATCCTCAGTAGATGGAGAAAAACTGTCACATGACCCAACACCGAAGACCTTGGCGTCACAATGGACCCTGCGCAGCTTACTTTTTCAATCAACAACACAAGGCGTCGCTGCCCAAGTACGCGCTCGTGTCAACCTCCTCAGACGGCTCCGCGGAACTGGATGGGGTGGCAATCTTGACCCCTTACCTACAAATCAACTGTTTGGCCCTTGGCATACTCCACTGCTGAATAACGCTGCACCAGTAAGGAGTCACAGCGTACATTCACGCAAGATTGAGTCGTTCTGAATGATGCCATGAGACTTGTTATGGTTGCCTTTTTGCAACGCCTGTAATAACTCCCAATTCTGTCTGGCATAGCTCCTGCAAATCTTAGGAGGAACCTTCAGAGATCAAGCCTCGCCAAGAAATGTGATGAATCATGGTATCCTAACCCCCACCACACCCTTTGAGGAGCAGAGATTCCACGGCCTCACTTTGCTACCCATCCATGACACTGCCATCACAGTATCCCTACCGAGCATCCTTGGATGCATGACAGATGGTTTGAGCAATGGTCATCCTCTACTTTGAACCTAAAGCATTTGTGAACAGCCCATCTAGCAAGCCCAAGGCTGTGACCGTGATAGGAAAGCATGGGTCCAACCTCAACAGACCTCAGAACGCGTTGGTCTGTACAAAGAACTTCCCGTACTTCCTTCACAAGATCCGAGTAGAACCATCACCAACTGCGATTGTGGAGAGTCACAAACCAGTAGCCCACATCCTATATACTGTGAGGTTTACAAGTCCCAAAGGAATTCCAGGCCTGATCAACCTGATGATGAACTATCAGCTGGTTAAAAGACGGATCTGCGCACTGTGATTTGGGACGTGCACGAACGACGAACACAAGAGCGTATCACAGATAGCAGGGGCATTTACATCAGCCTCTATTATGCCCACATTATAAATTAATTACAAGTCAAAAACATGAGACTATGGGATATTGAGTTTCGCAAGAGTTCTCTGAGACATGTCGCAAACTATTTTGCAGCCAGTTATGTTACCATAATTCGAATCGATACAAACTTGCTAAACATAAGGATACCAATTGTCCCAGTAATGTGATAAATCAAGAAGATGTCAAAGTATATTCTACATGTTTTGCTAAAAATTCTGGTTTCAAGTAAAATATCCAGCCCGAAGTATGAAAGAAATCCCTCATGTGTCGTTCATACCGCGCCAGATCACGTTACCGAATCCCTCTTGCTACGTTCTTGCAAAACGGCGTGATGCATAAAGTCAAATACTACACCATGCTTTAGTATGAAGGTAATACCTGATAAGGTATAGAGTCTAAGTCAGTAACATACTTCATCAAGAACATCACAACAAGAAAAAGGCCGGCCAGATACTTTACCCAGATCCGTTACTTAAGTGTTAACGATAGGCAATATACTAAAAATCGTATATTTTGGTAAGAGTCAACCATGAATTGTTCCGTGTTCTGAGATATTAAAGTTTATGATTTTCAATGATTTTCAGGAATCTTAATGTTATTTATTTGTCATTTTGGAGACCAAACTTGAAAACTTATCGGAGAATGGCCCTATGGTTTTGAAAACCGGTGTAACTAAGCATATTACAATGCATGACTTCCCATGCTAATATTAGGTTAAACCACTAAACAGAATATTTTGCTCTGTCTATAGAAAGAAATTGATTTAAGCTGCAATTTCTAGATTGATATAAGTTTGAAAAAATAGGAGTTTCATATGATATCAAAAATCAAAAAACTTCATTGCTAGTTATTTTAAATTATATCCCTCATGAAATATTCAGGTTATTGGTTAAAAGTGCATCACATGACCACAAATAGTTTAAATATTTGCGAGAAAGAGAGCAAAGAGAGAGCTCCACAGGAATAGACGCCTATTTGCCCTAGGGGAAATAGGACCTATTTCCTCAGCCCTTTGATGACCGTGTTATAGTTCTTATCGGTTCTTTCGCTGTGGTCAATAGACTTAGCTACGACTGTTGACGTTATTGCACGAGAGTGCACAGACTCTTACTTGTATTTCTCACCGTATGTGTACGTTCGTATTGGTATTGACTCTAAAAGGAATTTGACGCATTGTTGAGGCTATTTCGTCGACCACCCCGTAGCAACCAACATGGCTGCGCCCAGTTGCAATAACCCCGGTGGGAAACCTTGCCCGGATAGTTGAAAATACAAAAAAAATAATTACGTATGTTTTGTCAGTTTCGAGGAGTTTGTAAATAACACGTGATTCCCGCAGTGATTTTTATTTTAATGCCATGGAATGGACAACGCTGATATGATCTCAACGCTGCATCATGCATGACTGTGCACGGAAACAGAAAGTTGAGCTATAACCTGCTATATGCAGTAAATTACGGGAGTAAATTCGGTACAGAATTCAGCGTCATTATGTACCGAAAAAGGTGTTGATATCGTAAGTGGGGCGGACTTCCCTCTGCCTAAGAGGAAAGTGAATGTTCAAGCTCTTGCCTAGCCAGCCTAGCCTAGGCCTCGCCTACAGAGTACGTACAGGCAAGGCCTATTTTTTGTTAACTAGGCCTCAGGCTCAGTTTCCCTTTTTAACCAATCATTGAACAAAACAATACATCGGTCTCGGACAGTTGTGGTCGCGCCGTCGGGTTAGTAAATAATAGGCCTAACATGACCTTTGACCTTGATATGTGCCTTTGACATCAGCAACAATGAGGGATCCCATGTTGCACCTATGATTCAAAGTTTGGTTCCAATTGAAACTTCACTTTTCATATGAGGTCAATTTTACATTTCAGGCTATTTTACAACTTGACCTAACATGACTTTGACCTTGGCATGTGACCTTTGACCTCATCAACAAAATGAGGGATCCCATTTGACCACCTATGATTCAAGTTGGTTCCAATGACTTCAACTTTTCAATGAGGTAAATTTTACATTTTTCAGCCGATTTACAACTTGGACCTCACATGACCTTTGACCTTGGGCATGACCTTTGACCTTATAACAAGTGGGGGATGCCATGGTGCCTGTGACCCAAGTTGGTTTAAATCCATCAAAGTATGTGGATTTACATGCAAAGTTAACCCCCCTTTCACAACAGACATCAACAGACATCAACAACAGACATCATCAACAACAGAATACACAAACGTGGAAAAGTGACCCTTATGGGTTCTCCTGCCTTAAGGAGGCGACACAAAAACTATATTCATGAAGGATATAAAACAACTATTTAATGAATATTATCGGGATCTTGTGGAATATATTGGTCCCCTCAGGGAAACTAGTACCCCACTCCCTCCAATTCACCTCGGGGCCAATTGATTCCACAAGATCCCTCAGATCATTAAATATTGTATAAGCTAGCAGTTGGGCTATGAATTTGGGAACAACACCTTAAAGCGCACTGCGTTTCACAAACAAGGTCACAGACCGGTACTAACTCACGGGGTGCATGCCATCTGACTCACTTCCGGCATGTGTTTTCTTGTGTTTTAAGATGCCATTTCTGTCATCTGCTGTAATGTTGTTGGAGTCTTTTATTATAAAATTTTCTGTTTACACATAAGGCATTGAATTCATCGTAATCGTTTCAGGTGAGTCCTCAATCTTGTGATTTTTCTTAACAGTTTGCATTAAGTGCTATCCCACTAAAGTTAAGTGCACATATAAGATTTAAAAAGGGCCTTTTGTTTTGTTTTTTTTGTGATCTCAACACTCTTATTTTGTTGTCTATTCAGGCCTTGTCTTTTAAAAAATGCCTACTGTGCTAACAAGCACTCAAAGATGAGTCAGGGTGGCTGTAGGGTGCATTTGTATCAAATTGTGTATTTTGTTACAGATTTAGGTGTGGCTAAAATCTCACATCCGCATTACCATTTGTTAGGTGTGTGATGGTGTGCTATCGCCCTCCACCTCAAAAGACAATGCCTGTCTATTGTTCACTAATATCCTTGAGAAAAGTTTTATTTTAAAAAATATCAGTTGATTCTAGGCAGTGCATTTAATGTTGAGCAAATATTTTGGCGTCATTGGTGCCCCATAGACTACTGGTGGTTTATTTTCTGTCCATTTAAAGACAGAAATAAATTACCAATTTCTTTTGCTTCCAGAGTATATCAAATTTGTACGTAAGATTAAGCAACACATACTATATACTTAGACCAATGATCATGATTAAAAATCTCAAATTCTTTTTAGTTAGTCAGGGGACTAGGCTGTGGATTAATAAAGGCCTTTAAGAGACCCTGGCACATTTAAAAAATGGTGCATCCTCTAGCTCTAGATTTTCAATTGTATTTTTTGCATGATTGTAAAGCTGTATAACAATAGCCGTCGCCTGAAATTATTAATCCCATATCAGTGCACTTATGGGTAAACAGAACGATTTTAAATTAAGGTTACCGTGACATTAATTCCCAGCAATGACACAGAATGCGTTAAACACAAGAAAACACACACCATATTTGATTGCCACTACATGCACATTGTTTGACCGTCTGTGACCTTAGTAGTTGTAAAGGCTGACCTCAGAGATTTCCTGAGAAGGGCACACCCTCAATGTTTTCAAACAAATTGTTTTTGCATATTCATATGTTTGTCCTATACTAAACACTGGGTGTGAAATAGCTAAGCTCAAATCGAGTCCTTCATATAGACTCGCAACTTTGGTTATAAATTTCCGGATCCGGAAATTTTGTTATTTTTTTTATATTTTTGACCTTAGGGTATTTTGCTGTGTATAAGTGTTTACTGCATGCAAACAAAAAATCCGATCCTCTCTAACTTTGGGAATTTTGGGGCATTTTAGGTGAACTTCTTTTAGTTCTAGTTGACTATTTTCATAAATACAAGACAAAAAAATATATTTGAAAAATCCTGAGTCTACTTTAATATCAGTGGTGATTACGCGTCTATGATATTCATGTAATAGACCACATTTGTTTGATTAAACCCTATCGGTGATTTGATTATTCCAAAAATTAAAAAAATCATCAAAAATCATAGAGGCATGTCTTGTAACTGGTTAGGTATCCTAGCATACACTAACAAGTATAAGACCAAAAGCCGCCAAATAATGACAAATTCGGATGTTTTAGTCATGTTGTCCGTATAACGGACACTAATTACTTAACACATAATTACTCAACACATAAGTGAATGGAGATTCATATCTTTGAATACTGCTGTTTTCTTCCTTTTCTGTTGATTTTTCAGTTGAAAAAAAGAACTTATGGGAATTCTACACACTTTTAAGCTAATCTTGCAAATTTTGACTCTTTCGGGTGGATCACTGATAGTGCCTTTAAAGTTACGGCAAACTTAAAAGCTAGCCTACAAATTACCTGGAGGTCTTTAGCCTCTTATTGATGGCCCTATCTGTTTTTGGATATGTTATTTTTATGTGTAAAATGTATCTGTATTCTTCCAATGGCCTAGACTATCATTTGCGAGCAATGTCATTGTGGTCATTCTGTCCTAATATGACATAAAAATGTACCTATATAGGACTATGAATCTCAACAGTACTTATTATAATCCAAATATGTATATTTTTCAAAGTACAGTACTATCTATATGTTGTACCTAAAATATACCCAGAATTATGAATCAAGTATATTCTAGGTGTAGCACCTAATGTGTAACTATGGGCTTATTTAAATATGGTGTTTTCTAGGTATAGTATGTAAATTCTGCCCCGTCTAAAATATGAATGTATTCAGGTGCACATTATTATCACCATGATTGCTAAAATGCACCTATGCTCGTAGTTGCAGTCAAATTTGAGGTCATACCGTGAGAGATTGAAGATGCAGTCAGTTGCGATTGATTTAAAGACACTATCAGTGATTCATCAGGATGAGACAAAATATTTTAAATTTGCAGAAATAGCTTAAAAGTGAAGGATATATCTGTATAATCCTCATAAGTTACTTTTTACAACTAAAGAATCAACAGAAAAGGAAGAAAACGGCAGTGTTCAAAGATATGACTCTCCATTCAATTACGTGTTGTAAGAAGTGTCCGTTTGGACACTAATGACTAAAATATCCGATTTTGTACTTGTTAGCTTGCTTCTGGCCTTATCATTTGCAGGGTATGGTAGGGTACCTGTACTTGTTACAGACATGCAAATCTGATTTTTGATGATTTTTTCAATTTTCTGATTTAGCAAATCACTGATAGTGCCTTTAAGTAGGGACATGCAAGAGCTATACCCCCGTAAAAAATGGGAAAATCCATTGTGGGAATCTTGTCATATATATAGTCTACAAAGGTCAGGATTTGTAGGTTATATCCATTCTCCAAAGAGATCCATGCTAAACAAGATTTTAAAGAAAAATTATATTTGTGTGCAATAAAATAAAATTTACACAAGATGTAGTTAGTGGGATAAATTATCTAAATTACTTGTCAAAACTGCGTCGCCATTGTTTTGTTCTGGTTTTGTCATAATAAATTGGACTTTAAAGGTGCATTTTGTGATTCCAGCACCTTCTGTTTTATTCATGGTTCAGTAGAGATCCTTGAGAAAAGGTTGTTGACATAATTTGAGTTGATTCCGATCTTGCGGTTTTGCGCTATTGTTTCCCACGGTCCCATAGGCCGCTGTGCTGTAATTTCTGTCAGTCTACGGACAGGAAATAAACAAATTTCTTATAGATATGACCAAATTTGCATGCATGTAAGATTAGGTACACATGGATTACTTATGTGAGTGGTTCAGATGATATAAAAATCTCAACTTTTTTATGTTAAGTCGGGGGGACAAGGTTGTGGATCATGAAATGCCCTTTAAGAGGGTGTTAAGGCAGGAATTCAAAGGAACTGTTTTTGCCGTATCTTCTTAATTATTGTTCTAAGATATATAAAAGTATACATATTTGAGATGGAAATGACTCAAGGAATCCAAATATGATAATCTTTTTTCCCAAAAATATGTATTTTTTGGAGAAAATCATGAAAAATGGTGATTTTCACTCGTTTTTTTTGTTCCCTATAAAAAAATATAGAAATGTTTTAAAAATGTGCCTTGTTCATTTGTGTATTCCAGAGTCATAGTTCTAGGGTCGGTATTTCCTGTTTTTTTTTTCAAATTCTGCACTATTTTTCAAATTACTTACCAAAAAAGGCAAAAAATTGTGTGGGTCAATTTGGAGCAATGCTAAGATTGTTCAAAGTTGGATAGATCCCGATTTTTAACAAAAAACTAAAAAATACTGACCCTAGATTTTGATATGCTCTATACGATGCATTTCATTTCTTACCTGTTGCTGATATGGATTTCGAGTAACTGGGAACCAAAAATCACAAATTATTGCCGAAATTGAACACAGAGAAAATCGCCATTTTGTCCAAATGTCCCGTTTCGCTACAAAATATGTCCTTATTCCAAAACACAAGTGTCATCTGGGTTCTTTATGATCAAAATCCAAAAATTTTTGAGGCTCAAATCGTGAAATTACAGTCCCGTTCTGTTTGCAAAAGGAACTCACGTGGGCAGCCATTTTACAATTGAATACAAGTTACCATGGGTATGCGTCATCGAATCAATGCATCAAGGTGTTCCTGATGCGCTCATTACTTCCAACTTTTGCTCGCGCGTGCCGAGTAGCACAGACACGTATTGTGTAATATGCAAAATTACCCGCCCTTTTGCAGTTCTGCCCATGTGTTTTTTTTTGGGTCAAAAATGAGTAATGCCATTTGACTAAGTTGCTGCCTTAACACCCACCTTAAAACAGCTGTGCAACCCTTTTCCAACACATTTCAAAGTTCTGTTCCTTTTAGCAACAAACAGATATTCCACATTCTATGCAACTATTTAACCATACTTGATAATTGACCCCACATTTTCTGATAAGAATTCACCTTAAAGGCCGACTCAGAGATTTTGAAATAAATTTTTGTAGATAGTAGGCTATCTTTAAAACTAAGACTAAAGATAGTCACCTAAAATGCCTAATTCCTAAGCTTGAGATGAAACAGATTTTTGTTTTGATGTAGTAAACATTTGTGTAGTACCTTAAGATACTGTGTAAAACAAAATTTCCGGATTCGGAAATTTATCACAGTCGTGATTTTCTATATGAAGGACATTGATTTGAGCTTAGCTATTTTACACAGTGATAAATAAATCCAATAAATCCTCAGACAGCAGTATTGCTGAGGGCGAGGTGTATCCGGCCACCCTCGTTTATGGGGACAAAAACGGATTTAAAACTTTGGTTTAATGCAAAAAGACTTGATTTGTTAGAAAATTGAGGGCGCCATCCTTGGGAAATCTCGGAGTCAGCTTTAAAAAGAGAACATGTACTAAGAATAATTTTATATACTATACGCTATAAAATAATTATTTTACTTTTTACTGTTTTTTTAAAAGTAAAGAATATCTTGAGCATAATATGTGGGATAAAGCATTTTTGTCTGACCACGCGCCTATTTGAAATTCGCGCTACTGCATATTGATAGGTATAACGTTTATGCGATAACGGACGCACAGTAGCGTCTTACACCTTCACCAGTGACGCTTTCCAATGTGTATTTCCTATAGCATGTATGACGCAAACATGCTGGCCGTATCGCATAACACGTTATACACTAGCTCGTTTTTTAATAGGCGCTGGTCAGACCTAGCATGGTTTGACGTCATTTTATGGTTAGAATATAATTTTGTTTTTCGATGAAACCACTTCTATAATGTGGTCATAATTATTTTATGGAACTTATTGTTAATAGTTATTCATTGTACGGGTCTCCTTCAAAGCCACATTTTTGTCTTGTAGGGTTTTGAGAGTGTGTGGATGTGTATGGCATGCTGTAACAATATCTGGAAGCTTAATCACAACTTTTCATTGGTAATTTACATTTGAATATTTATAGTCCTTCATAGGTAAATTTCAAACTTTTGACTGTAAAACACATCGTACAAGACATTAACGACCTCAGATTTCAGTTTTATGCGGGTGCAGGTGTGTAAGAGACAATGCCTAACATTCCACTCAAGAACTAGATGTGACAAGTTGGCATTGTCTCTTATACCCGTGTTTTTCCCTAATAAATGCCGCCCTATAACGATTTGTTTTTGAATAAAACACTTTCAGAAAATTAGTTAAGCTTACCAAATCATGTGATTTAAAATTGGCCGGACTTGTCGTATCTGTAATCAATAATCGCTGGCTGTGCACAGTTATAATGTTTTAATTAGTATGGAACTTTGACCTCGGGAGGTGCAAACAGCGTTCTCCTGCTCTTTCGGTGTTTATAATAATAATAATAATAATACAACAGTGCTTATAGAGCGCTTTTACAAACCGAAGTATCTAAGCGCTATGGTAAAGACAAAATACAAACAAAAGTACATAAAACCTTAGAGCAGGCGTGAATAATCAAATGTACATGTTAACATGTACAAACCAAATGCTATAGTACACAGTGAGTGTTCAAACCGATTTTGAATTGACCAAGAGTCTGAGATTCTCCTGATATGATGAGGTAAATTGGTTCCAAGTTCTGGAGAAGCATGTTAAAAAACGACGAACCCTAAGTAAATGGTGCAACTGATGGAAGCCGGAGGTGACTTGGAGAGGAGTCGAGATTGCGAGGGAAATTGCTTCTATCTTTGAATCAAGTCAGCTAGGTAATCTAGAGCAAGTCCATGAAGACATTGGTAGTCAAAAAAGAACTTTGTATATAACACGATACTTCAATGGAAGCCAGTGAAGTCGACGAAACACAGGAGTGATATGATTCGGAAAGCGTGAGCGGGTGATAAGTCTGCAGCTGAATTTTGAATTCGTGGAAGCTTGGCAAATTTGGCGAATCAGGAAGACCATACAGTAGACTATTACCCTGATCAAGATGGCACAGTAAATAAATCTGAACAAAGTTCAGTTGATTTTGCTCTAGATTTATTCCTTATACGACCAATTTTGTAGAGAGCATAAGAGGCATAACGACAAATATATTGATGTAAACAGTCATGCTGAGATTGTTAGCGACTATGACACCAAAGTTACGCGCAGATTCAACAAGGGCTGAATAGAACATTGGCACTATTAACAGAAGATAGAGGTGAAGTTTTTTTCTGAATTTAGATGTGACGTGAAGAACCTCCAGTTTATCTTCATTCAGGCTCACATCTTTATCTGAGGACCAAGCCTTGATTTGGCGATACTTGTGTTCAAGTTTGGGAATAGTACACTATCATTGTGTTTCAAGATGACATAACCGTGGGTTCAGCAGCAAATAATTGCTCCCAAATCATAGGAAGCCAATGATGTCCTCAAGAGGAGAGTGTACATATGAATGATAGTGGTCCCAAGCACCCGATCCTTGTGGAACCCCTTCCGGGGGCGTGTGGGGTTTCAGAGATAGATCATAAGACGATGGATTGGTACCGTCTTTGAAATTATGACGGAAACCAGTTTAACAGCGAGCCAGTAATTCATATCCTTTTTGAAGAACGTTTGAAGAAAAATGTTTGTGATTAGATAGTGTCAAAGCCGCAGAACATCGAGAGAATCAAACAGCTTCATTCCAGCATCAGAAGTGCAAGTAAAGAGAATCATGTAACACACGAGTAAGCAGTTTTCATACTATAGCTGGGTCCTGTAAGGCAGCATAGATTGCATTTTTCCACGAAGACTGTTCTAAACACGAATAATCTTTGAAATTGGACTGCACAAGCACCGCTCATTGTTTTAGCAGAATGTAAGGTTGGCGACAGGGCGATAATTTTTCAATACTATCCTTGTCACGATTTGTATTTCTTTTTATGGCGTTATCCGAGCGGATTTTACGAGTGTCCAGGAATTTTCCATTCACAAAAGACAAGTTGATGATCTTAGGGTAATATAGTGTGTTACAAAAAAAGTTCAAAATCATACACTTGTTTTGAGTAACCATGGTGGGATAGATCCATACTACATGTTGAAGAAGATGGTTGATTTTCATGATGATTTCTCTGACTGCATCTTCAGATATTAAGAAACTGTGAAAATGAAGAAGAAGCTCATGTCATCCTCAAAATGTAATGAAGAGCCATATCAGCTGAGTTGACAGATTAGATTGATCTTTTCATCTTTTCACTCAAAATCGGAGAAAATCGATTTAGCGGAAGCATCCTCTGAGGTGGCAGAGGAAGTATACTTTGACATGATTTGGCGTACACATTTGTTAAATTTTTGAACAGATGTTTGGATCTATCTATCTAACATAACACGGCCTCATCCGAGATGCTGTTCCCTGTATCGCCCCCCAAAATGTCCCTGTTTGTCATTAGTTTGGTGAGGTCAATGGACCATGCTGGATTCTCGAGCAATCTCATCAATGTAGTTAAAGGGGCGACGACCCTGTTTTGGCATGGTATCTTCCAACATGTACGTCTGATACTACTTGGTCAATCGCACTATGACAGTGAAACCGGCAAATCTTGCACGGCGTTGGGCACAGAAGATTGAAATTGGAGGATTCTCCAGATATCTGTGCTTTGGTCTTGTGCCTCGCGCCAGGACTGTTTTTGTACTCGCATAAAAGCTTTGTGTAGGTGCCATCCAGTCCTCCTGTATCTTTCTTCATGGTCCGGTCTCAGATCCATATAACAGGATCTCTCTACACAGGCTCTAAAGATTTCAGCTTGTTGAATTGGAGAACCAGATTGCCATAGTGGTGTGTTTATTGGCAAAGGGCATTCCAAGCTTGTCCCTTTGGGTGACTGAAGTCTTTCTTGCTGTCGGCAACATAGGACCCTAGATTCTTGAAGTCCTTACCTCTTTGAGTTGGTTACCATCTGCAGTGCAGATAGGTTGAATGATCATCTTCTTCCTCATTGACAGTCTATATTCAGTCTTCTTGTCATTTTTAATGTAGACCGACTTTGTCTGCATCATTTCTCACGTGGATGTGAGTAAATCTTTGCACCACTATCGATCAGCTGTTTAGAGCTAGATCATCTGCGTATCAAGTCCTGTGAGATGCTGACCCCAGTGACGTCTGGAACGCTTGGGTTTGATGGGTGATCCTTTGTCGTTCATGATGTCGAAACTCTGTCTGAGGATGTAATCAACCACGACTACAAAGAGAAAGGGAGCACGAGTATCCCTTGGAGGATTCCAGTAGTTTGTTAGGACTCCTTTGTGGACCCACCATGGTCTGCACAAAGCTATATGGGTTATCATACATGATGGCAATTGCCTTGACAGTCCTTCATCGGACAAAAAAAACCGTATTTGGCGATAATATGCAGCATTACAATCCTGTTAACACTGTCCAAAGCCTTGGAAAAATCTACGAACACAATTGAAGCTTTTTCTCTTGGAAATTCTCAGCCCTTCTATGATCCTTCTTAGGGCAAGTATCTGAGGTTGTGTTTATCTGCCTTTGCGAAAAACCGTCTGGTCAGTCTGAGTTCTTTCTCAATGGGATTCGGTGAGGAGTGATCTGTTGAGCAGCTGGAGTTGTAGATCTTAGAGGCCAGTGGTGACAGGTAATTCCTCTGTTAGTTTTTGGGGTTGTTGGAGGTCGCCTTTCTTTGGTAGAGGCGTGATGAATGAGGTGAAAGGAGCTGTGTTTCCCATGTAGGTTGTGTTTTACCAGAATTCTAACAGTTGAGCATGGAATAGTGGATTATTCAAACTTTCCTGAAGGAATGTTGTCGGGACCAGGTGTCGTGGTGTTCGTCAGTTTCTTCAGGCAGATCAAGCTCCTCCATTAGTGAAAGGTCCAGTCTGGATGGGAAGGGTGTTCTTGCGATCTTGTGATTGAAGAAAGGGTCCATCAAGGTTCGGTTATTCTGAACGGGCTTGCCAAGAGAGAACTAAAGTGCTGAAACCATGTGTCAAGGCGCGCTTAGTGTTTCCATTGATTTTAGAGGTGGGGTAGCCTTCTTACGGGCAGCTCCCTCCAAGGCTCCCAGGCAGGCAGCATGTATTTGTTTTCAAGATGTAGGCGTCAAGTGCTTCGGCTTTGGACTTAACATGCTCCGCAAGCCACCACATTGTAAGCGTCATCGAGATGCAGCTTAGCAGCATCAAGGTTCTGGAGCTTGGAGCTTCTGGTGGATTTTAGTACGGTGCTTCTTGGCTGCAGACTTCAGTTTTCTATGGCTTTGATGACTTGTCTTTGAGGCAAAGGCAGTAGTCGTATTCTTTCTTCTAGGTAGCATCTCCAATGCCACTTCTTTGTTGGCTGAAGTGAGAGGACATCATATACTGCGCTGGGTTCTTGTCTTCAAGCTCATCAACAAGATGGTTGAACCTGTTATGTACCGTACAGTATACTGGTCACAAAGCTTTGTATCCCCACACCTTCCTCCAGTCTCTTTCTTCATGGTCCGGTCTCAGATCCATATAACAGGATCTCTCTACACAGGCTCTAAAGATTTCAGCTTGTTGAATTGGAGAACCAGATTGCCATAGTGGTGTGTTTATTGGCAAAGGGCATTCCAAGCTTGTCCCTTTGGGTGACTGAAGTCTTTCTTGCTGTCGGCAACATAGGACCCTAGATTCTTGAAGTCCTTACCTCTTTGAGTTGGTTACCATCTGCAGTGCAGATAGGTTGAATGATCATCTTCTTCCTCATTGACAGTCTATATTCAGTCTTCTTGTCATTTTTAATGTAGACCGACTTTGTCTGCATCATTTCTCACGTGGATGTGAGTAAATCTTTGCACCACTATCGATCAGCTGTTTAGAGCTAGATCATCTGCGTATCAAGTCCTGTGAGATGCTGACCCCAGTGACGTCTGGAACGCTTGGGTTTGATGGGTGATCCTTTGTCGTTCATGATGTCGAAACTCTGTCTGAGGATGTAATCAACCACGACTACAAAGAGAAAGGGAGCACGAGTATCCCTTGGAGGATTCCAGTAGTTTGTTAGGACTCCTTTGTGGACCCACCATGGTCTGCACAAAGCTATATGGGTTATCATACATGATGGCAATTGCCTTGACAGTCCTTCATCGGACAAAAAAAACCGTATTTGGCGATAATATGCAGCATTACAATCCTGTTAACACTGTCCAAAGCCTTGGAAAAATCTACGAACACAATTGAAGCTTTTTCTCTTGGAAATTCTCAGCCCTTCTATGATCCTTCTTAGGGCAAGTATCTGAGGTTGTGTTTATCTGCCTTTGCGAAACCGTTCTGGTTCCGTCTGAGAATGGGATTCATGTGAGGAGTGATTCTGTTTAGCAGCATTGTAGTGTGTAGAAATCTTAAGAGGTCAGTGGTGACAGTGTAATTTCCTCTGTAGTTTTGGGGTTGTGTTTTGGAGTGTCGCCTTTCTTTGTAGAGGAAATGATGAATATGTGAAAGGCAGCTGGTTTTGTTCCCATGTAGGTGTTATTACAGAATTCTAACAGTTGATCATGGAACAAAAAAAAGAAAGGGGATTCTTCCAGACTACTGCAGGAATGTTGTCTGGACCAGTGTCCGTGGATGTTCTTCATTTTCTTCAGCAGATCTGAAGCTCCTCCATAGTGAAGGTCCAGTATGGATGGGAAAGGGTGTCTGCGCTTCGTTGTGATGAGAAAGGTTCATCAGGTTAGTGTTTATTCTGAACTGGCTTCCCAAGTAGAGAACTAAAGTGGCTTGACCATGTGGTCAGGCCTCTTGTTGTTTCAATCACCTTTGATTTATAGGTGGGGTACCTTCTTATCGGTCAGCTCCCTCAAGAGGCCGCCTGCAGCAACATGCTTGTTTTCAAGATGTATGTCGTCATTGTTCAGCCCTTGGACTTAACATGCTCCTCAAGCACACATGTAAATCGTCATCGAGTGCAGCCTTAGCAGCATCAAGGTTCTTCTTGGAGCGTCTGGTGGATTTAGTACGGGGCTTCTCTTGGGCTGCAGACATTTCAGTTTTTTTTTCTCCTGGCTTTGCTGACTTTGTTCTTTGGAGGCAAGGCAGAGTCTTCTTCTTCTTCTAGGTAGCATCTCCATCCCAACTTTCTTTGTGGCTGAATTAGGCATTATAACTGCGCTGGAGTTTCTTGTCTTTCAAGCTCATCAACAGATTGTTGAACCGTTATGTACTGCTACCGTATACTGCTCACAAAGCTTTGTATCCCCCCACTACCTTCCTCCAGTCTAATTGTTTCATGGGATCTTGGGAGGTGGTTTACTCTGACGATAACTTATCTGGCCTCCTGCAAGAGACCATTCTGTGATCAGACTTACAGCTTCAAAAGTGTTGTAGGCTCTTGTCTTGAGTTCTTACTGCTGTTATCCACTTCTTCCCGACCAGAATATAAGTCCGTTGGACCAAGTTCTCCATTTGGGCGGCGGCGTGTCCACATTCTAACCTGAATGATTTGAATTTGGTATTATTGCAACAAGGTTAAATTGTTCGCTGAAGTCCTTCAATGTACTTCCATTTCTGTTTGACTCGTTGTTGCAAGTGAACAGCGCGTCGTCAGTTGGGCCCAAGCTTAGCATTGTAATCTCCAGGGATGTACAGAAGATTTTGGGCTGGACTGTAACTGGTGGCAGTGAAGTTAAGGGAAAAGTTTGAGAGACAGTTCTTCTGGATAGTCGTTGTGGGGCTGTAACAGCAATGACTGTTGTTTCCGATTGCCCGTCAGTGTCGCTTCAAGATGCCGCCTCATTAAAGTTGACAGGTTTGGCACATGACTTGAGAGCCTTTGGTGCTCAAAAGAAACCCACCCCCTCCTGCCTGTAGCGGCAATTTCTCTTGTTCTTCCACTGCAGGGCTGTAATAAGTGCATATCCATGGATATCTCCTGTATATAGAAGGTTCACTGTGGCACAATTCGGTGTTCTTGTATGCAGATGAATCGATATCATACAGTTGTGCTTCATGTACGAGTTTCTTCTTTCTTGGCTGTTGTTGAAAGTGTCTGGGAATTAAATGTGCTAATGATTAAAGCAAGTTTTTGCGTCTAACAAGTTTGGGTCCAGGGCATCTTTTGTCCAATATCAGGGTTGGGGCCGTCCATTAGGCGTTAGGACCACCCATCATGCCTATTGGGTATAGAACTCCATGTTGACTCAGAAGGCACCGACTTTAAATCAGGGGCTTAAAATTAACCCTGGTGCTACGTTGTGAACTATTCATCTTGTCAATTACTAATATGTAGCTGAGTTCGCCAGGTCTCCAGCACCCTTTTCTGTTGGGGAAGGTCCCTTTATAGCCTTTGTCTTCACATCAAACGGTGGACATCTGCAAGGCAGCAGTGGGCCTTTCCTGTTCAGGATTGTCCCCCTTAGCCTTTTTCCTTTTTTCGCACACACACAAACCAACCTACAAGGCAGCAGTTACTATTTCATTCACCAAGTTTGGTTTGACCTAAGTATATCCCTATGGACCTCCTTTACTCAATAAAGGAGTAAGTAAAGAAAGAATGAGTAGCCACAGCACCAGTTGGCACCCCACACTGTTTATTTTGCCAAGACCAAAGAGAGTTGTGAGGATGCTGTCTCCCTGGTGGAAAGAGTGGTCTGAGACAACCTCCCCCATCTCCTGATGTCCGTGTGGGGTTTGCACCTTCACCCCTCCTTACTAGGGATCTGTGGTCCTGAACCCCAGATAGGCATCACGGATTGAGTCGTGACTATCCCGAGGATCAGCGCCTCTAATCCTACAACATGGAATCACATGTAAATGGGTAATCAGCGAAAATACCAGCGTAACATGATTTTTGAATTTCCCTTTTTGACTGTAATAACTCCCCCCCCCCTTTGAAAAATTGGCCCTCCCCCGGGGCAATTTATAGAACCATACGGTATGAAATGCTCTCACCTGCTCTGATTAGAATGCATGCTAGAAATTGTGCAGTTTCTCAAGAGTGATTTCCCTCTCGACCGAGAGTGTTATCACCTAGACCACGTATACTTACCTTGTCCAAGCTTAACTAGCACTCCATTGTAGCTGGCATACCTTAACTTCCTTGAAATACCCACAGAAAAGTTAAATCGGTGCACCCAACTAGATCCGGTCACTGCGGCACACGCCTAGAATCCCGGTGGATACCCCCCCCCCACTTTCGACATATCATTGTTATCCCAGTGATGGGTTGGGGATGGGCCCGGGTGGGCCGTTAAGCCTTGGGGGGAACAAGGTAATATACATGCGCTCGGTGATAACACTCTCGGTAGAGAGGGAAATCACACCCGTTGTCCACTTAAGGCTCGATGGGGTAAAATATTTTTTTCATGCATTTTGAGTTTTTCATCTAAAATTCATCAGACCTTAGCTTTAAATAAACTTACCCCATCAAAATCGGAGCTGCCATTCCTGAATTTATGGCTTGCTGAGTAAACAATATGACGGAAAGTTGGGACCTTATTTGTGGTTTCCTATTCTAATACATACATTACAATTAGTATTCTATTGTTTTTCAATGGGCGCGATTTAACATTTGTTTGATTATAAACAATAGAGTTGGTTATTAGTTTTTTTTTGTTACATATGTTTTTTTTTATAATTTATGTAATGAATTTTCCATCATAAAGTATTGTACAAAAAATATGGATTCTTTATTTTCAACTGGTATTTTATAATTTATCTAATCAATATAAGAAATGCACTTTTTTCAACCTAAAAATACTTATAACTTGACATATACCCATTGAAATTTCCGATCAATTTTGCACATGAGTTGATCTCATCAATGTCCAAAATCCTAATGGGATCTTTTTTAATAACCCTTAAGAACTAATTTTTTGACAAAAAATGGCTAAAGTTGACAAATTTGAAAAATATTTGCCAAAACAAAAAATGGACCCTTATTTAAAAAAAAAAAAACCGGCCACAAAATCCCATAGCTGTCTGCCGCAAGGTCAGGAATTGGAAATACTAAGCTATGTGGGGCGGTAAGTGTTCCCTATCAGTAAGAGATGCATTTTTTAAATTTTTATTTTATGCAAATTATGTTAATTAGCTCATTTGCATATACCCATAACAAAAATAAAAAAAATAAATGCATTTTGGTTTTTTGTTCTTTCATATCAAGGAAATAAGATACTTATATGACTATTTTTGTCATCTTATATATAAAAATGAAAATAAAGAAGTTGATACTCTGAGAAAATCACTGGTTTTACCCCCATCGGAGCCTTAACTATGCAGTTTCACGGGGTAGAATGAGGAGGAGAGCCAGCACTGAGGAAAGTATAATATGCGCCAGGTGATAACACAACACCAAGGAGCATCAGCTATAGGTCCCAGAGGGATCCTCCAATCAACTAGGAGAAGAAACACATACCTAGGTGAGTCCAGCTAGTCCGGTGCTGACGAGAAGAGCCACCAGAAGAGCTCTGGCGCGTGGATGCCCCGAAGCCAAGTATCCTTCAAGTAACAACACATTCTGGAAGGTAGTGGCAGATGACCATCCTGCAGCCTCCATGACTTCCCTAATGGAAGCTCCCTTGTAAAGCGCCCATTGAGGCCAGTGAAGCGTAGATCGTGGGCGCGGACGTGAGAACCAACTAACTGGGATTAGGAGTAGTGGCGTATGCTATCGGTTATCACCGAGACGATCCAGCAACTGATGGAGGCTCTGGAGGCGGCCGTGAATGGCTTTGTAG
>JAMKCH010010811.1:0-29745 GCA_023653785.1 Ophioderma brevispina
ATTTTCAGACATTTTAGAGGAATTTTATCTGAACAGCTATAATCATCTAAGACTCAAGATGAGGAAATGTCCACAAAGAGTTCTGCAGTATAGCTCTTGTTTTCAAATACATTCATAATCATCAGCCTAAGACTGTGAAAGAGAACCGATCTAATAATACCTTGGTACTTTCTTGCTGTTCATGTATAGTTCAAACCCATATCATGTTTCAAAAGATAGCTAAAGATGTGCACTCTTTGCAAAACAAATCTGCCAAGATTCCCATGATGATTTAATTTGGCAAGTTGAGATAAGTTTGTAAGAAGTCAAAATGCTAAATATTGAATTTGACAAACAAGTAACTTGAACTGACAGTTTACAGGGTATAGCGTTACTCTATATTTCTAGGATTTACGTGAGGAAATTTTGACGTTAAAAATTTGCTCCTGCGGAAGAAAAAACTTTCTGGGACGCTGCTTCCCTCATTGCTGGAGATGCTTGTAGCTCCATCTGTCTGAATGCCTTTGAGCTTCTGCTGAGCCAGACGACATAGCTCGCTCTGAGTGCAATTTTGGCTGCTGTATCGGTTATAGCCTTTCTCTTTCCTTTAGGAATGCCCAAGGATGACAGGCATTTGTTGACTAATGTATTGCAGAAACCTCTGCTTCCTACTTCTATTGTATTGGATAGGTTGTCCATTGGGATCGTCAACTGATGATCACCGTCCGTCTTTGTTTTGACAGAGAAGATGGTGATATCTGGTGTCTTAGCCGTCTCAGTGATTTCTGGAGGGAACACAATTTTGTTTGTGTTCCTCATCCATCAGGAATATCCGGTCATTTACCTCCAGAATGTTGGTTGGCTCTGTCTTTGGCATTGGTAAGACTGGATTGTACCATCAGCTGTGCGAAAGGCTATTGTAGAGATGGAGTACAGATTCTCAGGTGTGACGATTTTTTCCTGTTTTGCCTCGAACAACGTACGGTACCATACGTGTGGCGATTGCTTTTAGTGTTTGGTCATGGCTCCAGTTGTATCTTCCGCTTTGTAATGAATAGCTAACACCATTGAGGATGTGGAACAGTGTACAGTGACGATGGTGACATCATTGGCAGAGTCCAAGATTGGTCTTGCCTCACAGCTTCAGATTGGCAAGGGAGGGAAGTTAATCATGAATGCGGTTGTGGTGGACAGCCGCTCTGGCGTCCATACATACACACACGTTCTTTTCTTCCAGGAGTGTCCTCACCTGCATGACAGCCTCATTAAACCATGCACCCTTGGTTCGCACATCCGTAAAGGTATACCTAACATGTCTTTCCTCATCTTTTACATAGGTAGAACACTTCCTTTGATTTTCGACTCCCCATGTCTCTGATCAGCTTTTGGTTCTTTTTGTAACCCAAGACCGGCAGGTATCCGTAGTCCGGGCCCCTAGACGACACGGATAAAGCGGGTAACTAATGTTTTTGCGTGAAGAGTCAACTGAATCGATTGTCCTATTGTTCCACCATTGTTCCCTGGACTGTGAGCCCCGGAGGACCATATCTTCCTGCCACACCGGTCTGTCCGTCCACCTTCGTGCGCCATTCTTTATTCCCAGAATAAAATGACGTTCTATTCTGTAATTCTTTAACACCATTCAATCTGGCTTTCGTCCTTCCATACATTTTCTTCTGAAGAATGTTGTATTTCCATATTTAGAGTGCTTGTTTAGAGGTAGTTACTTGCATACATACATTTTGCTTTTTCAGTATGTTTTCCTGCTGTATAGAGACTGTTGGTGGTACAATCTGCTTATTACCTGCCCATTATTCAGGTATTTTGGGGGGGAGCAAGTAGTCCAGAAATTGAAATGTTAAAGCTTTCAACCTCCCATGTCAGTTTGTACACTGTCATTGTATACCCTAGCTACATAAGCCCATTCAGTTAACTTGCATTTAGTTTTGTTTAAGCCTTTCTGTCCCAGCTTTGTGCATTACCATTTCCTCTGATGTTATTGTCCTTTAAGTCGTTATCGATAGCTTCCCCGAGGAACCGCATGGGTTTATACCATAGACATGAGCTGTCCGTCTTATTTCTAGACCGGGATCGTAATTCCAACTACTGCGTTTTGGTGTCGTTGTCCCTTTTGTTCTGCGTTGGGGACAAACTTCATGGCTGAGGCGTGGGTTTGGCTTTCACGGCGTGTCCACTTGGAAGTTGTTGCACTGTACTTACAAGTGTCTTTGACATCCTCTGCTTCATTTGACGAGGGTCAGATCATCTGCCCGTAGAAATTTGGCAATGATCTTGTCAGATACACATGCTTTAAAAAAACCAACCCGAGGTGTTTGGACTGTCTAGGAGATCATCACAGTTAACAGCCAAGAACATGATGCAGGGGAGTGGGCAGCCTTGGAAACTCCTATCATGCACTGATCCAGTTCAATTGTCCATTCAGTTGTTTTGACACTTAGGAACCACTCATCTTGATCTTCCTATGTAACAATGATAAACCACTCTAAAGCAAACTAATATCAAAAGGTTGTGTGAACACCTTCGAAGGATTTGTCAGTTGATTTTTCTGTCGGGTAGTTGATTCTTTGCGTAATAATAATACCCATTTCCGAGGTTACACTAGAATTCTTCAGTGTGATGGGTAAAGCAGGAGGGTTACGAGTTATTCTCCTCCTTTGGCTACAGAATGGTTTCTCCTGTTCTCCAGCTCCCAGGTATTAAGCTTCCTCCATTATAGCAAATAATATAACTTCGTAGGACATTTTTCCCACACTAGGTAGGAGATGCGATTGGTACCTGAGCACTGGCATTTTCTTTTCCTGAAGATATCTGTAACTGTGACGACTGGGTGGGTTTAGTATTACATGCCATGGTCAGCTTGGCGAGTCTCTTCATCTCTTAAAGGGCGGTATTTTGTTCTTCTGCTGCTGTTTTGCTAAGGAAGGAGATCTGGATTGCGTATTGCGTTTTGCGTATTTGATGGATTTTGTCGAAATTGGTACTGCTCTTTGCTGGCACTTTCTCATCTGCTACTTTCATCAAATTATTCATCTGCTCAAAAGGTTCCCAATGAGTGCAACAATTTTATTCTTTCTAAAAGGAAATACCACTGACATATACTACTTTCATATTTTAATATTCTGATATACCAAATTTAACAACGTCACTGGTAATTGCGTGTAGACAATTGCGCACAGATTAGAATAGTTCGAACCTAGATTTTCTTACAAACGAATTAAAAAATTTAATATTCTACGAAATGCGCCGAACCTCAGCCGAGTTGTTCGCTTAATGAGGTGTTGCGTAAACCCCTGTCCCCCCCTAGTAATTTTAATCCCATGTATGATTCCTTATATACTCATTTTAAGAGGGTAAATTGAATAAGATCATTGTTGCTGTAAGAAAAGTGAATTAAAAGGTATGTATAGGTACAGCAGAATATTCCCAGTAAAAACGATCTTTTGAGGTCGGAGAGAAAAAAGATGACCAAAATAATGGCCAGGTGTGCTTAAAGATTCAAATTAATAAAAACTTTCAAAAACTTTTTGTAAATTGGGTCTTGGGGCCATTACCCATAATGGTCAAGTTTGGTCTCCGAAATTACCAAAATATCACATCAATGGAATTCATGTAAATCAGTGAAAATCGTAAACTTTGCAATATTTTGAAACCGGAAACTACCATGGGGATTCTTTTTAGCATAACCAAACCAGCAAAGAAACCCATAGTCATCGGGAACGTTCTGATGATCGATGTTATAGTGAATAAACAGTGTGGGTATTTACTATTAGTTAATTCCGTAAAACTATGGATTTCAAGCTCACAAACGCCATGCCAATCGGATTTGCCAAGCACCGTGATGTAAGCAGTATGACCCAATTTTAGAGCGCAACTGAATAACACATCTCGTCCTTCGGTCCAATTAAAACCTGAACCGCAGCAGCTCCAACAGTTGGTTGCCAAGCAGGTATTTATTAGGAAAAGGAATCCTACAGTATTTCCGATGTACGTATTAACCGAAAACCGTAATCTTAAAAGTGATCTCAGTGTTGTATGTTTTCATATTAGGGCTTTTGTCGCTAATGACCATCTACCACCCCTATTCATGCCATGGGTACCCAAAGTGGGTTGGAATCCAAGTAGTCGAAACAAATTGAACACTGCCAACAGTTCAGCAAACATGCGTGGCAACAGTGAATCAGTAATGAAATGGCTTCTTTTATGAAATTTCGGGCTAATTCTAAGGCCATCTAAGTGTCAGCAGTAAAAATGGATGCATTTTCAGGTAACCTAATTGACGTGATCACGCGACTTCAAGCTGCAACAGCAGCCCTGTTCAAGCATTGATCCATCCGTATAGATGACTCGATGCTGAATATTATGCAAGTTCAAAATTCAGCTTGAAAAATCATTTAAACAGTATCATACCGACATAAAGTTATCGTTATTTCAGGTTAATTGTCCAAGAGGACTAATAAAAAAGAATCCATAAACACCTTGTTCAAACGTTTTAAATGTTTAAACTTTAAACAAAGCGTTTTTGCAGTGAATGACTCACGAGCAGACTATAAAACTATGTACCAATTTTGATTCTCAAGTAATCTATAAAAGCAAAGCAGAATTGTGCCTAATTAAACATGTCTTACCGTTGCCAGACACAGTAACTGCACCTTCAAGACATCGTCCCAGCGACGTTCAAACCAACCAGATTCAAAGGAGCCGTGACAGCGCCAACAGAAAGATGCATCCATCCAGGTAGCGCCCCCATACGGCGAGGGGGCTATCATTGCGACGTTTGCCGCATTGACCCACAGAGAAATCATGAGAATCAAGCTTCACTGAATTCAACAACTCTGGAGATTTTTAAGTGATAGCACCTGTAGGATATTAACAGTTGAGTGACATTGGCGTATACACATACATATAAACCACTCGACAAAATAATATGGCGATTTCACTAACTTTCAAAAATTAAAACGGCTACATTTTATGTATTAGAAGTTTAAAGGTGCAATTTCAATGATTTCCATATCATGAAATCAGAAAAAAATTCCAGGTCTGTAACATTCCTGGCAAGTACAAGGTGAAACAAACCACAACTTGGGTTTAAAGCAAATTAGCACTTTTTTTTAAAAGCGCGCACCACAATTTTCAAAAAATTGAGATTTTACAAGTCTGCATTGGTAAATGGCTAGTAAAACTATACCTGTGAATGATTAATTTCATCTTTTTTTGTTATTTGAAATTTGTAATTAAGAATTTATCGGGATCCCGATAATCTTCAACGGCTGCTGAAAAACGGCTGTTCCAATGTGAAATAGCGCAATGTACGTATCGCTCATCCTTAGTTGTTTTATTTGGTTCAGGCAAAGTCAAGTTAGAGGTATCTTCTCGAGGTGGCACTATTTCATCCTGGCCGGGACATAAACGTAGCATTTCCAGCTATGCCCTTTAAGTCCAATCTGGGAGTCCCAATTTCTATGTAAGAACGTTTATTTTCTGATAAATACGCATTTTTTAACAATCTCGTTCGCAGGTATAGTTCCCTAGACAAGTACCAACGTAACGGCCAAAAATACAAATTTTGAAAATGGGGGCGCTATTCCAACACAAATGTGCGACGGTACGGACGGAGATTTCTACAAACAAGTAATTGAATGAGATTCCTATCTTTGAAAAACTTTTCCTTGTCATTTGCATTGAAAAAATAACTCTTGAAGCGAAATACATATTAATCCACATATTTGTAGACACCGTGACTTCATTAAAACTTACCAAAGCGATTGATGCATTCGTAATCCGATACTCGATCTCGTTCTCCCGTTACTAGTGTCCCTGACTATCATATGAAATCATATTGTATTGAATGTACGAATGTCTTATTTCATCGCCATGAATAGCAATGAACACTAAAATGCACGAAACCAATAATGATAGCCCCGGGCAACCCATATAGTACCACATACGGAAGTGACAAATATCAGGGTAGGATTGGGGGGAGGGGGAGCCGGCCCATACAGCATCCCCTATTTTTTGCAGCGCATTCTGGGCGCACTGTGACTTTATGCACAGGGCGTCCTGTCGATCTCGAATGACGGTACAGATTTGCCATTTGTGTCTGATTTAACAAAACAGAAACCTTGAGTATTAAAATTTATACAACACACTGTTCATGTCGTGTCATTAAGGTAAAAACATTTAAAACCCATAATGCCATTCCATATTAAAATCAAGGCAGTTATTCAATTACACATTTATAAATGACCCGTAAAAAAATTTAAACAAATCAGCTCCTTCAGGAAAAACTATCCTGAAGAGGATCTTATATCTTGAAAGGTTTCAAATGTCAGGGAGGACACTATTTCTACGTATTTATAAAAGCATAATCAAACGTTAATTTCAAGTAGTAGGGTTTTACAGAAAGCACAATCATAAGGAAATACAGAGAGGGGACTGGCTCAATCAAGCAAATAACTATGGTTCATGTAAGTACGACCAATTTCGATCGCGCCAAAATAATTTCGTCCCTTCGTCTAACTAAACCCGAAT
Source organism: Ophioderma brevispina (assembly GCA_023653785.1). NCBI lineage: Eukaryota > Metazoa > Echinodermata > Ophiuroidea > Amphilepidida > Ophiodermatidae > Ophioderma > Ophioderma brevispina. Next base: position 6,529 of record JAMKCH010010811.1, read on the forward strand.
TGCCGTAGCTCCAACAGTGGATGCAACCGTAGCTCGAACAGTTGGTTGCAAAGCATACATTTATTATTATAGGAGAAAATAAGCATTTGTCACTGGTTCTGATGTAACTTAACAGGACACCTTGAAATCTGTAAAGGGATCTAGTTGTTATGTTCATTATTTAGGGTTTTTTTACCAAAACAATAAGTCCATTGCCTTGAATACTAATGTGGGTTGGAATTCCAAGGTAAGGACACATATTTTGCAAGTGAGACAATTGAAGTACTTCCAAACTAAGCCAATAAAAGGTGGCGACAGAAAGCCATAAGACTAAGATAGGAATCATGTAAATATCATAAATGACTCATTGGAAAATTCCAGTATTCTAAGCCATCTTATAAGTGCTGCAATCAGTAAAATAGATGCGTTGGCTAATTTTACGTTGATCACGTAAAGCTGCTGCAGCAGCTGCCGAAACCTTGTACCAATCGTATAAAGCGCCCCCGATGCTGATGATATTTAGGCCCACGAATGAGGTGAGGGAAAAGTCCAATTAAGATTGAGAAATCAGTCGTAAAACATTTTCAATCAAATTTAGACTTTTCCCTCAACTCAATCTTTTAGATTGATTTTAGTCTTTGGTTGGAGAGCGCAAGTCATCAAATTTAGATTGAAAAATAAGGCCAGTTATATTGACATAAAGTTCGGTCAATATCTCACGTTCAATATTTTCCGAGGGGTAATGGGAAAATCAAATGATGCAATGTTATCAGCATTTGGACAAACCTGTGAAAGCCATCTTCTTATTACAGATTCAAAGGATGATAGGATTAGTTTACTATATAGAAAATTGGTAAAAATTTTGGGACGGAAATGTGCTCTCAAGTATTGGGATAACAGTACTTTTAAGGTTGAAGAGTATATTCAAAACTAAAGATTTACGAAGCCTACAATATTATAGGCCTAGTGGTGATAAACTACGTGTCTCTGATCCATTGCTTCTGGCGTGTGGCGATTCCCCTTTGGGTTCCTTGTCTACGTTTTACTTTTTGAGTATCAGATCTCGTATTCTGTTCTATGGTCGAACCCTGTCGAGAAGGTTGATGTTATTTTGCACTTGTTTCCAGACACCCAATAGGGAACTGACCCAGGGTCGAGAAACCACGGTTTCCAAGACCTGAAGTAAGATTTTCGGAAATTCTTCATCGTCCAGTACATTAGCCTGGGATAAAAAAACAGAAATTTGTAACACATCGCGAGTACAAAAAAGTTTGAGTATTAACTATGTAGACCGACGAACATATTTTATCACTTAAAACCTTTGTACTCGATGTGTTACCAAATTTCTGTTCGTTTCCGACTTAAGGTTTATCTGTCCTAGCTACATTTTTATTTTTCCGCCTTAAAATGATTAGTCTGAAAATTCCATATTATTTTTTTTTTTTTTATTTTTTTTTTTTTTTGTCAAGCAGATTCATGTGTTCAACCCCTTAAAACTAAATTCTACCATGATTTTAGAATCTCACGACTTACTTAAAGAAATTTTGATGTTACAAATAAATATTGTCCCATGGGGTCGTTTGCGGCCATTCTTGGATTAAGAGGGATAATCGTACAAAGTGGTTCAATTTAGTTGGAAACGTATCTAAAATGAGTCAGTCTCACCCAAGCAATCAGAAAATATAAAGTTTGGTATATCTGTGAGGTTCAGTTACAGAGATATGGGTTAAATGTGATAAAGGTCATTGAAACTTTGGGATTGGTCTGTTACCGGGGGCCAAATTTTCAAAATGCTTGGAACTTGGCCAAAATTGGTATCACATTGTAAGCTATGTGCCTTAGAAATCCAGAGAAAAGTATAGTTTGCACTATCTAGGATGTTTAGTTAGGTGGTAAATCGCGGTTAAGTTACCTTTATTCAAATTTGTATTGTTTTGTATTGGACTTAGGGACTAATCATCTTTCCTAACCGATGAACCAAACATGAAGACCTGACATTCAAGGGAAAAAACTTGTACATTTCGAGATTCCTCATGCTCATACCAAAAATTTGACACCCAAGTGTCAAGATTGAAGCATTATGAAAAATTTGGCCCCCATAACAATTACCAATCGAAAGGTCAATGACTTGATCACATTTTCAACCATAATCTCTAACACTGAACATAACAGAGTTTTTGTCAAAAAACTTTATTATTTTCTGATTCCTTATGATGAGACGATCATTCGAGATATTTTCAATAAATTGAACATGTGCGATTAACCCCTCTTAATCCAAGATGGCCCGCCCAACGACCATGGGACAATATTGATTTTTGGTACATCAGAAATTTTTAAGGAGATGTCGTTTAGAGATTCTAAAAATAATGTTAGAATTTAGTTGTACGGGGGTGCTTGGGACCCCATATAATCTGCTAGACTAATATAACATTCTTTTAAGGGGTTTTGACGTGTGCCTTTGTGTACGCGCAAGCTGCTTAACACCATCAGCATTCTGTTTGAGCCAGACAGTCATGGATAGAGGGTACCACACCACTTATTACCCTTTTGGCGGCCACTTCCGGCAAAAATTTATCACAGCTTAGGCGTACTTCATGAGAAAAATTCTGATGTTATGATACTATTGAGCACATTTTTGCATAAAATTTGGTCTCTACCAATTGTTTGGAAAGTGTGTATGATATTCCTGAAAGAAAATGTGTTGATTTAAGCTAATCTTGCCTTTTTACTGGCGGATTAACACACACGTGCATTTTCCCGGTTTCGGGCGAATATTTGAGTAGCGAAATTACTACTCTCAAGAAATCGCTAACTATTTTCAAAATTTACACGAAAAAGTTGTGATCAATTTTGGATATGTTATAAAAGAAAAGTTTGCGAAACAAAACTGTGACAACTCTCATTTCTGAAACGCAATGTAATCGAGATACAGCTCAAGATAGAACATGAATTTCTATACCAAGTCTTATGGGAGGCGTACAGTGGTGTGCACCCTTTTTAAGCGCGAACATGGGGCTAGTCTCGTTATACAGCCATTTTGGGTGGTACAAGCATATCAACAGCTTTATTGTAGTTGATCTATTTTTCTATTCGCAAACACTATAAGTTTAACAGAAACAAGAAGTTATTAGGGTTTCTCTTAGTATTTGCTCTTTATGGGCAAAAAAATTAACTATTGAACTCAAATACGGCATCAAACACGCCGCAACTTACTGGGGGTCAAGGACGGTAGCAATGGATATTCTCCCCAAATCGTAGTAGGCCTACAGTACATTGTTTTTTTAAAACATTTTTTATTCTCTATTTTAACTCGCAATCGTTGTAAATAATATATAGGCAGGTCCTACGATCTCTCAAGACCTATATTATAATACCACTTTCTCATTTTCCTTAAAAAAAAAACCCCCCGATTTTACTACACTTTAAGTAAGTCGGGGGGGGGGGGTTCGCAGTGTTTTAACGCGCTCAATTTTTCTAAATGCGATACAGTCGGAAAACGCCCGACTTTTTGTTGAAAGCAAATTCTCAACAATGGGATGTACTAGATTAATCAATTTTGGCCACGTTTATAATTGTTTTATACTTTTTAATTGTTATGTTTAGTTTGCATTCTGAGCAATTTTTAGAGAATTTTTAGCACGTAAAAGGGTCCGCATGCACCTGAAAAGTGGCTACAATCGAGTCAACAAAAATTTAAAACGTTCTTTTGTATGTTGTTTGTGCTGCATCTTGCATAACATGGCGAAAATCAAATTTTCATTATCTGTTAACCTATTAAAATATCCTACGGTTTTTTAAATTCAATTAAAATGTTTTTACACACCATCGCAAAGGTAAATTACAAAATATTATTCTATAAAGTCACTTAAAGGTGTCGTCGGAACTTTGATAGGCTTTCATTCCGGGTCAAAAAAGAGGACCACCACGCGCTAAACTCAAAAATCGTCAAATGTGCGGGTTTGCGTATTGGTCGGCAAACTTTGAGAAGCCATATCTCCGACACTAAAAATGCTAATGAAGTTAAATTTCGACGACTCATTTAACTTTTATTAGCTATCCTTTTTGACATATATATTGAGGGGTGCTAAAAAACTTCTCGCTTTAAAGGGTACACACCACTAATTACCCGTTTGGCGGCCACTGGTCCGGCAAAAGTTATCCCAGCAGTAGTCCCGTACTTCATGATAAAAATCTGATTTATTGATACTATTTGAGCACATTTTTGCATAAAGTTGGTCTCTAACCAATTTTTTGAAAGTGTGCATGATATTCCTGAAAGAAAATGTTTTGTTAAGCTATTTTGCTTTTTACTACATATTTATACTGGCGGATTAACACAAACGTGCATTTACCGGTTTCGGGCGAAAATTTTGATAGCGAATTACTACCCTCCAAGAATCGCTAAATCTTTCAAAATTATACGGAAAAAGTGGGATCAATTTTGGATATGTTCTAAAAGAAACGTCTTGCGACCAAACTGTGCAACTCATTTTCTGAACGCAAGGTAACTCGAGATCATCTCTCAAGATAGAACATGAATTTTCTTACACTTCTATGTGAGGCTTAATAGTGGTGTGGCAACCCTAGACTGAGTCCTAGTCCTCTCCGTTCGCGGCGCCTTTTATTACCCACAATTCTTTACGGCCTGCTCACTGGGACTGAGAAAATTATACTACCAAAACCGGGGAGCACTTTCGGTTCGCCCTCAGATTTTGTGCAAAAACTCCATAGCGCCAGCAGGGACGTCCTCCTCATGAATACTAATGACGATCATGGCTCGGAAAGGGAGTTGGCACCCAGGCTCAAGGGTCATCCTCCCTTGGGCCTGGCAAAGCATTGGGCCTGGTATGACTTGGCATTGGGACCAAAAGTAAAACAGCAGGATTCATGAAGGAAGTTGTTTTCATGGAATGGATACCCGCACTTGACGTGTCATTTTAAGTTAATATCATTTTTGCGTTTTTTAATTATCCCTGCCTGCCATGAACACCGCAGTCTTTACGCAATGAATGTGGGAGAAGAAACAACATCATTTCTATACTACATGTACTTTATAGTCATGATTATGAGGATCATGCTGATAGTCTTTTCATCTCTGTCCAACTTGAAGTAAGAAGTCAATATGGCGATGGATTGTTTCTTTTGTCAAATTGGAATTAAATTTTAGCCTAGACTACTACGAATACTGGCATTCTGGTCCTAAGCTAAGCCTAGGGCTCAGAAGGCTATACCTTGTAAGACTAGGCATAGGAGTAGCCCCTAGCCTAGCCCCTACCTTTGCTGCTAGTGCTACGGTCCTAGCCTGAGAGTAGGAACGCCCCCAGCACAACCGATTCCCGATAATAAGCCAAGGGGAATGCATGACAATGATTACAACTTGATTTATTAAGCCTTAAGGTAGGACAACTCTTCTTAATTAATCTTGCAGTTGTAACCTGTGTGAATTCAAACACATGAACATATGCAAAACACGTGTCTGTGATGTGTTTGATCGTGGGTCATTTTCTCCTAATTATTCACATGTGCATGTATATGATGTAGCTTACGTTGTACTAGGGCCTATACAATTAAAAATGGACTTCGATTATGATTTTTCCGTGATTGTTGCACTCACGCTCCTGCTGAGAGTACTATGCGTATAATGTTTAATTTATTAGATCGACATAAGGCTAGCCTCTCTAGCCCCATGTATCCCTGTCCTTTTTGTTACTTTAGTTTTACCATTTTAGCATCTTTAGCAGGGCCCTATTCCTGAGACTAAGAGACCCGGGCTGTAAACGATGCCCTTAAGCCTAGGCATGTATGCCAGTATCACGCAGTTATCGGGGTATACTACAGTATGACCCCTAGCCTGGGGGTCAACATAGTTTTAGCTATCGAGTCTGTAGCCTGCGGCCCCTATAGGCTATGTTAGCAACCAACTCTAATGCCATACCGAAACTAGTCTAGGCTCATTTCGCAATCACATTATACACCTGTACAATACTGCATGCATGACTAGGCATATCACGTCACTGCCTATGCAGGACTAGTGGCACGGCCACGGCACGGATGATGGCATGCTGCCGATTTACAGGTCTGATTTATAGGCCTGGTGTATAGGTCCAACAAACATGCAAACGGCCTAGTTGCTATGATAGTGAATAAACAACGCAAACAATAATGCCTATTGGCCTAGTACTGGAACATAAGTAGTATCATGCCTAGGCCTATAATAGCATAGGCCACTAGGGCTGTATGAAAAGATAGCTGGTGTTTTGGTCTTGCTGAAACTTGTTTTGGGCCACATGAACTAGGCTCCATAAAAAAACATTTAATCCTGACCATGGCAGCCCCTTTTACCCATGTCACACAGGGGGTTTTTTTTAGGGAAAGAAGAGGTTTTGAAAACATTTTTTCACAATGTAAAATTACACACTGATCATAGGCCTTATACTCAAATTCACGCAGTTCACATTCATGTTCGGTTCAGGTACATTGGGCCTAGGTCAGTTAATAGGCCTTTATGGACCAACCCAATTTTTGTAGTCAGCATCGGCTATGTTTAGAAATGGAAGGCCTAGCTCATGTTTTTGGTATCAAATTTATTTATATAGGCTTTAATAGTATTCCCATTACAGGTTTACACATGGTTAAGAAGGAAAAATAGTAGCTTTTTTTTTCTGCCACCAAATGTTTGATTACCTCTGGTAAAAATCTTAGGTCCATGGACGAAGGTATTTACCTTTAAAGGGGCATTTCGTGACATACAGCCCTTCTCTTCTCCCGACTCACCTAAAAAGTTGAGATTTTTATGTGTGCTGTAACTCTATGTGCAATTCGATTTACTCTGCCAGAATAAATTTTGTTTTTTTTTTTTTTTCTTTGATCAGTAAACAATGTATAATAAATCTCTTGAAAACTAAGACTTTGTTTTGCTTACAAAAGAACATGGGTAAAAGTGAATTTTACACCTATGCGAGCGGCCTCGGGAAGCTTTAGAAGAACTTTCTTTTTTTCTCGGTCCTCGGCCTAATCCCACCCATGTTATACTTGTATTTAACTTGTAGAAGTGGCAAAAAAGACTATATGGAAATTAAATTTCAAAACATCACTAAAACATCCATATTTAGGGCAGCCCAGAAGGTTTTTGTTTGGTGTGTTTGGTCAGACCCGTATTGGAAGGGGGAGAGGGGACGGTCGAAACGGTCCCCCCAAAAAAGTACCCCAAAATGATTTTTACTAAACAATTTTTTGAGCCTGTCCTTATTTATTTGTTGCGTTAACTTAATTTACTCATAAACAAAAACAAACCAATCATAATGCAAAATAGTAAAAAGAGAAAACTACTGATAAACTCTGACTAATCTCACTAATTAAATAATAACTAATAACTAAATAAATATCTGCATAAATAATACCACCTGTATAAATAACTGCATCAATAATCTAAATAACTGAATATCATATATAATACTCAAATCACCAACGATCTAACTTGATAAACTAAAAAAACTAAATTAAGTTTTTAAATAGCAAGTAAATGAACACACACACATACACATGAACACAGAATAAATTAATTATCAATAATAAAAACGACTATCAGAGATCAAGAACAAGATTGGAATTTAACATTCAATTATGTAGCTAAAACAAACAAACAAAAACACAAAACGACAAAACCCCCATGTAAACTGAGCTTTCACAAACAAAAACTTTCAATCCAGCTCATTGGATAGCGTACGTTCCCGCTAATTCATCGCGCAAAAAACGTCTGTTTAATACCGAGCGCAACAGTCCACCATAGTGGTGAATTAATATTCATGAGCCACAAGGCGGTCCCCCTATTCGAAAACGTATTTTTTTCAGTCGTCACAACCAATAGCAGCACACCCTCGCAGGGCCGTGCGTATATGTTGAACGACGGAAGGATTCAGTCTATTCATGGACAAAGGAAGAATTTTAGTTTTGAGCTGCTAAGGTATCATCGCAGATACCCGCGAATAAACTGTGCGCTTGTTTCGTTATTATTAAACATCTCGCATCTCCTACGCCTGCGTTCCTGCTTTGCTGTCATGCCGAATGTGGCGGCGGATTTCTTGGCCGCCCACAAGACGCCCAATTTGAAAAAGGTCCAAATTTCAGTGTTTTCAGGTGCTGTAATGGAAAAAGGCGGTGACCCTCATTTTTTATTTTCAAAAACTTGAAGAACGACATCGAGACCTCACATATTTAGAAGTAACAAAATTTTATCTGAGAGTTTTTTATTTTGTAGGGCGATCTAAAACGGTCAATTTTGACTTTTCCCATAGACTTGCGTGGTTTTAAAATGCCATACCTACCTTTTTGTTTTGGCATAGCTTCAAAAAACAAAGTCGGTGACCCCCATTTTTTATTTCAGAATTCTTAATCAGCACCGTTGTAAATACCTTATATATGTGATTTCCTGGAAATTTTTATCGCGTAGATCGCTACCACGTCAAACCCCTTAACCCCCGAAATTTCGCGCCTTGCCCGTATTCCATCTATATATTAACCGCGTCTTTTTTCTCGAAGACCGAGGGTCACATGTTGGCATCGTTCCTGAAACAGGGGTGGGGCCCCTTGACCGTCCGAAGACCGAGTTTGTCTTGGTAGTGGATCAAAGGTCAAACGAGGTCAAATGGGGTAAAGGGTAAACTGGACATGAAACTTTGTGTGGTTCGATTGTTGATGCGGTCATTCAAGCGGTGATCGCGAAACCCCATGTGATCGCGAAACCCGGTGAACGCCTAGTATATTAATATTCAAGTATACATGGAGCTAAAGTATTCTGTCTATAAGTAGAGAAGGGCGAAAAAGCAAAGTCGAAATGAGTACCGTCATTGGAAGAATAGAATTACCCAAAAGTTATTGCAAGCATGATGGGTGGGGTTGGGGATTTGGGAATTTATGCAGCCGTTATGCACACGCCAATGCGAGGGCTGCAGTAAATATAGCAGAAATAGACCGATTTCACATTTTTTTAGCAAAACCCGGCGGTGATCTCCAAGCTCTCCCCCCCCCCGTTAGTCCAATGTACACCCCCAATCCATCCCCCCCAAAATTGTCATTGCAACAATATCAAAAAGATTGGCAGCTTTTTAAATTAAAGAGCCATTGAACTTTCAGCGAAAACGTATTTGAAGACCTCGATTCCGAAGACACATGGGCTTCCAAATCCACCGAAAGGGTCCCATCAAATCAGGAAGAAAGGTCTCGAATACCGAGAAGGGTCTCAAATGTTGAATGAAAAGGTTTCAAATCTCCAAAGTTCAAAAATAAGGTTTAAAAATCTTCATAAAAGGTTTCGAATTCTCAACGGTTCATAGTTTAAGAAATTGTTAAAAATGACCTTTAAAAACTTCCATTTTTTCCAATCTTTGATGAGTGTCATAATTGTCGGGCTTCCGAATTTTTGCCCTCCCAAAAAAAAAAAAAAAACGCCTATTTAAAAAAATGTTTCAGCTTACCATTCAGTTACAGTTAAAACTTGGGATGAATGAATATTCAGCCACCACATCATTCAACATGCCAGTTATTCCGTTGAGGTTGCCGAATTCATTGGGTGGTTGCACAGTACAAAAGTCTTTCCTGCAACTTTCCATTAATAGGGCAAAAAAAGCACACAACTGCTACAAAAATTGAGGCGTTGTTTATATCCTAAAAAGCATTACCAATTTTCTGGACGTTTTCAATATACAGCCATCTACGGTTGTCACTTTGGGTATCCAATCCACCTTCATTCAACATTTGAGACTTTTCGGTAATTGGGACTTTTTTCCTGCGTTTGATACTCTTAGGCGAATTAGGACCGGCCCATACGGTTCTTCAAAATTGATGTTCTAAATATTGAGAATTGGAGATTAGGGAGATTAGGATTAGATTTGAAACGTTCATGAAGATTTGAAACCTTATGAAGATTGAAAACCTAGAAGATTTAAACCTGTATGAAGATTTGAAACCTTTATGAAAGATATTGAAACATTGTATAAAGATTGAACCTGTATGAAGATTTGAAACCTTTATGAAGATTTGAAACCTTATGAGATTGAAACCTTTATGAGATTTGAAACCTTTATGAAGATTTGAAACCTTTATGAAGATTTTGAAAATAAATTTTGATATGGTTGTTTTTTTTTATGAAGATTTGAAACCTTTATGAAGATTTGACCCCTTTATGAAGATTTGAAACCCTTTATGGAAAGATTTGAAACCTTTATGAAGATTTGAAACTTTATGAAGAGTTTGAAACCTTTATGAAGTTTGAAACCGTATGAAGATTTGAACACTGTATGAAGATTTGAAACCTTTATGAAGATTTGAAACCTGTATGAAGATTTGAAACTTCTATGAAGATTTGACAATTATGAAGAATTTGAAAACCTTTATGAAGATTGGGAACAGAATTAGTATGTGCCACCACCCTGTGAACTTGGCAGCCTCAACGGAATCAAATGCTTGTATTACAGTTGAAGGATGTGGTGGCAAAATACTGAATTCATCTCAAGATGTGAAACCTTTATGAAAATTTGAAACCTTTATGAAGATTTGAAACCTTTATGAAAATTTGAAACCTTTATGAAAATTTGAAACCTTTATGAAAATTTGAAACCTTTATGAAGATTGAAACCTTTATGAAAATTTGAAACCTTTATGAAGATTGAAACCTTTATGAAGATTTGAAAACCTTTATGAAGATTTGAAAACCTTTATGAAGATTTGAAACCTGTATGAAGATTTGAAAACCTTTATGAAGATTTGAAACCTGTATGAAGATTTGAAACCTTTATGAAGATTTGAAACCTTTATGAAAATTTGAAACCTTTATGAAAATTTGAAACCTTTATGAAAATTTGAAACCTTTATGAGATTTGAAACCTTTATGAAAATTTGAAACCTTTATGAAAATTTGAAACCTTTATGAAAATTTGAAACCTTTATGAAAATTTGAAACCTTTATGAAGATTTGAAAACCTTTATGAAGATTTGAAAACCTTTATGAAGATTTGAAACCTGTATGAAGATTTGAAACCTTATGAAGATTTGAAACCTTATGAAGATTTGAAAACCTTTATGAAGATTTGAAACTTTATGAAGATTTGGGAAAGAATTTAGTATTATGCCACAACACTATGAATTCAGCAGCCTCAACGGAATAAACTGCATGTTGAAGGATGTGGTGGCGAAGGGGGGTTGTGTTGAATGGACGTTGGTTAAGAGCAACCACAGCATGCATAGAACAGTACATTTGCATGGTTCACCTGAACATTTCAGGATACTTCAGCAGGTTATTTTGTATTTAATGCTAACTTGAATTGTTTCTGGAAGACCGATCTGACCAAGTAAAGTTAAAAATGCTTACCTCTGCGAGAGGATCTTTCATGACTTCCCACGAGCATCGACACAGAGCGTCAAAGTAAACAAGCCACCTTATCAAACCTTTTCGCTGTAGGAAACACAAAACAGACAAGAATTTGTGTTCTTATTTTTTCGGCTTTTGTTAAAAAATGTGGAAAGAAAATTAGATCATTTTTTTTCTAACTATAACAAAGATTTTCCTTCGCCTGCAGTGCAGTGTTCTAAACGGGTCAGCTACAGAATATCAAATATAGCTTTCTATTGATAACAAGCGGCTTGCCGTATGGAAGACATGTCTTCTTGTGAACCATTAGCATCTTCGATTTTATCGGCTACGTCTATTTACGGGAGGTCTGAGGTCCCCATATTTATGTGTGTGTAAAAACTTACATTTGAGCCTAAATAATAGAGGATAGAACCCACGACCTACGAGGAACAGTGTCTATGCCACGTAATCTGAACCGCCATGCGTATTTTTTCCATGCTTATACAATTACAATACATTAATGGAAAGAATCACATACAACAAAAGAGTACTTGATTGACAAAGATATCTTCCAAATAGCCGCTTTTTATTAACCCGAGATTCATTATGTTGCGTAATAAACATAATACAACATGGAGCTTACCAACTACAGAAAGCCACTCATTTGCCATCAGACGGTCTACACATTCCAATCGCTCCATACCCGTTGTAGTTGACATTTTGCAGCTCTCCAAAATAAACTTGAACTACTAATGCTGTGAAAACAGACCCTATACAACCTAATTTTACGAAAACGTTGATACACGATGATGTATGCACGCACGGCAAGAAGGGAAATGAGTTTGAAAAAAACCGCGGGCAACATGGGAGTCGTCACGTGACCCCCCCCCCCCCCCCACGTTCATGAAAACAATGAATTCATGATGTAAGTTAGATTACATATGTTACGTAAGGAGACTTGGAAATTCGATATCGCGTAGGACTGGGTTCACGTTCCGTGTCTATTTTTTTTTTAAGTTTTAAAAATTGATAATTACCCAGATGTGTATACATTCATATTTGCATTTTTTAAATATTAGATCAATAAAATAATTCCATCCATATTAGTACTTAGATGGAGAGAGAAGATAAGGAGCAAGGGGGAGAGAAAAAAATAAATTAGGGGAAAGAGAGAGCGGACTTTTATTACATCATGATGGCAATAATAATGAACATGAAATAAATTTTATATTTCGGAAAGCATTAACACTTCACAAATCCACCAGAAGAAACAAAAATTCACATGCATTTTGTGTCTTGGTATATATAAATAACGATTTAAGACCCAATTTTTCGAGATCCTCAAGGGTTTTGACAGAAAAAAAATAAGATTTTTTTAAACTTTGTTCAGATGATAGGCCATGGGCCAAACCTACTGAAACAATATTAAAAAATTCAACAATGGTATGTTGCCAGGGAAACAGTCAATTGTTGTTATGGTGCCACAGTAACAAGAAATAGGCCTTAAAATGACCACTTTTCATTGTGAAAAATGATGCAAAATTCAATGCACTGGTAATGACAAAAGGACTATGAAACATTTTACCAAACAAATAAATATGTGCATAGCCATATCCTTTCAGTGCATGTGGAACGACAATTGTTCACATTTTGGAAGTTAAAAAACCCTCTGTTTTAGACCCATTTAAAATGATCATAACATCCAAAACGGTGAATTGTTGGTTTTGTGCAGATGGGAAATGATATTTATATTATGTTCTTAATTGAAAGGAAAAAAAATCTTGGGGCTATCAGCCCGTTCGGGGGTCATGTGACCTCAAAGTTTTCGAATTTTACACATAATAAAACATTTTTTTTGCATAATTAGTAGTAGCTTAGACTAAAGTACGTATGAAAATCATTGTATTTGCTAAGAAATTTGGTAGCAAATGTTGAAAACATAATTCACATTTTTGTTTCATCATAACAACTTTGTGTTTTGACATATAGACGTCATGTGGACTACTAGTATTGGGGGGGATATTGCCGTGTTGCTATAAGTCACCTTTAAACGTACGTATGGAAAAACACAGGGAGTGCCGCCGATTATCATCATCCGACGTGATGTCATGTGGTTTCCAAACACAGGAGATTATTGTTTAAAACAAAAAAAGGAAAACTAGAATTTTAGAAGCTACCCAGACCCGTAAGCAGGAGGTCGTTAGTGCGGGTGTGGTCGCCCCCCCAAAAAAAAAATACACAAAAAGGGAAAGTCCACTAAAGGTCTAAAATTTAGAGAAATTTTGACAAGATGTCACTTTTGGTTGATGAGATGTTCAAAGGGGACGTTTTAGGGGGTCGAGGTCCATTTACCAAAAAAAAAGGTTTTCCTTCTCCCTTCTTCAACTTTTTCCTCCACTTTCCTTTTCGATAAAAGTCCCGCAAACCCCCCCCCCCCACCCCTCCACACCCCCCTCCCCCCCAATAAATCTGCGTACGGCCCTGGAAGCTTCCATCACAGAGGGGGGCTTTTCAAATGGATGTTACAAGTGGGAATCGGAGGAAACTTTTTCAAATTTGAAGTTATCTGTAAAGAAATGTTTTTGCTTGAGTGCGGAACCGAAGCCACACACACAAACACAAACAACATTACACGCATACTCACCATCAACTCACCAGCACACACGCACACACAAATACATATGCAGTTACAAAAAATAGTTAAACTTAAAGGAAGATTATACACACGTCTAAGATAGTCTGACAAAAGCAGTTGCTCAGATATTCACGTAATTTAGTGAAGTAGGTTCTTTAAGCCTCTTGTCTACCCCTTCCTCAATCTGTGTTGTAGATAGTACAAAAAATGTTTAGGAGCAATGAGGTCTGCTTATTTGTACAGGGTAATTTTTTTAATAGATCCACTGGTGTTGAAAGGTATACCACACTATTTGTCTAACCATGCAAGGATCAGAAAATGTATAGTTTTTACTCTCTACAGCCTAACATTTCAGAGATATGGGTTATAAAAACAGCAAAACTCAATACAAAAGGGTTATTCAGTTGTACAGGGTTAATATCTAAAGTGCTCCAATTTGCAATAAAAAGCTGCAAATATTGGTGGAGTTCAAAGGATTCAACTAAGGAATTAGTGTTACTGTCTTAAATCCTTAGTTTCATCTTGATTAATGGCTTTCACCCCAAAAACTCATCTGTAAAAGTTTGCAAGGATAATGAATTTAATGTTTTTAAGTTGGAAAAAAGCTAGTAATTTGATCATAAATTTTCTGCTTTAAAATAAAGGCGTGAGACTTTCTACATACACATGATACAAAAATGCACCAAATGAGTGAGATTTCCGTCCTTAATCGATCATAAAATTTGAACGGAATTGTCCTATGTACCTCAAACAAAAAGCCAAAATACAGGCGGGTGAGCACTTTCTACATACAAATGTATACAAAAATGAATCAAATGAGCGAGATTGCTTGCTTAACGATCATAAAATTTGACGGAGTCCATATTTACCTCAACAAAAAGCAAAAAGCTGAAAGTTTACACTTTAAGTCACGCTATAATCTCAATTAAGCTGGAGACTAAAATTTTTTCCAATTTGAAAAACATAGACCCCCACCCTCCCTTAACGGTACGAGGACGATATATACGCACATCGGACAAAGACTCGACTAAAAGCCTGACTAAAAGCTATATCTGGTCACGAATATTTCAAATCTAGATGACCGTTTGGGAAATCACACGTGTTGTACGCGTAAGAAAAGGTATAGTTATATATCTACAGCCTAAAATGTCAGATTATGCGGCCTAAAAACTGCAAAAAAAAATAAATAAAAATAATGTAGGCTTACAAGATAAGAGGTGCTCCCTCAACTGACAGACGGTATAATCTGGAAAAACAGACGAAAGTAGGACGCTGTCATCCCATCATGTTAAAGAATTACAACCAGTGTGACCCTTACATGCACACATGTTTACAAACAGCTATCGCTCCTAAATATGTTTTGTATATAGTCTACAAATACAGATTGAGGAAGGGGCAGAAAAGAGACTTAAGGAAATAACTTAAAACTAAATTATGAATATCAGAGCAATGCTCTGTAAAGACTACTAGAAGTGTGTATGTCTTGTTTAAGTTTACTATTTTTTTAACTGCGTATGTATTTGTGTGTGAGTTGGTGTGCGTCTGAGTGTGTGAGGTGAGTATAGTTGTGTGTATGTGTGTGGGTGTTTGGGTGTGTGCGTGCATGCTCGGGTTCGCAATCAGGCAAAAACATTGCTTTACGGATTAACTTCAAATTTGAAAGTGTTTCCTCCGATTTCCAATCTTTGTACCAGCCATATGAATTAGCGCCCTTCTTGATGGGCGATTTAAAAGGAGAAACTAGACACATATCTTCAATCTGCTTTTTGTTTTTGCTCGAAGATGCTATTATTTTGAATGGCGATAAGTTCATGTGGCGTTATGATTGGCCCCTAGCTTTGTTAAAAGTTTGCGGTGATTTTTAATTCCTTTATTTGAAGAGATGGTATGCCGTCACTGCTGCATTTTAAGACTTCCTTTCATATGGAAGCCGTTAGATTTACCAGTTGGCCTTGTAGCAGCTAGTCAATCGTGTTTCTGAACGCGTACGGAAACGTATCCCTGATTGGCTTGTTAGATGTATGTCCAGTAGTAATAGAGTCAGTTCCGACTGCGTTCTTTCTGTATTATAAGATTTGTAGAGGGCTGTGTAATTAACTGATTATTTTAAGCGCTAGCGAGAGTAGTTGTAATCCAAATGCACTGGTCATTGGTATATACGAATGGGATTTTTGTATTGAATTGGAACGGGAATTGGAATGAAGTGCTGAGTAAAATTTCACGTGTGCATTAATGTTAAGTGTAATATTTATATTGAAGTAATTTTTTTCGTTATGAAAGCGGATGTATGGCCACTTATTTGTAAAATAACTTTTGAAAAGCACATTCTCGTTGTTTTTGAATAAGAACCTTGGTGAAATGTACGGGTATAATAATGATGTTGGGCGAAACTGTGTTTAGTAATTGATAGTTGCATTAATGCAGTCTGTGACGAATTGCCTACGGACCGATAGACAATGCCAGATTTTTTGTATTGAAAATAGCAACGTGCCATTACTAATGTCACTGGGAATTACTCCTGTTAAGTATTTACTATTATTATTAACTGGAAAAAGGTGGTTATTACTTTAGAATAATGCGACAAATTTATTTTGGTAAGAATATTACTTACCTGAGTAATGAACATTTGAGTGGAAGTGGTTCATGCAAGTGCCCCGGCCTAAAACCTGTTGTGTATTAAACCGTATTACCTTAGCGGAAGAATGTGCTAGGATATTAATAACAAATATAATCGCAAAATACGTTAACGTGATTATTTATTGTATAAGAAATTATGTTAAAATGTACACATTCATTTGAACAAAAAATCAATGTATTACATCCGTTTAAATTGGGAAAGTCATGAAATCTTTTTGGAATTATTTTGGGGGGTACGCGCATTACAAAATATCGCTTATTAAATTGGTTGGTTACGCGACGCTATAGAAACAACAGTATACGCCATTGTAAAAAATTTTGAAAATAGTTAGGATCTATTTAATTGAAAAACTACCTGCAATGTTCAGTAGCTACCGCCAATAACGCCAGAACTTCTATAAAGCCTATACAAGACAGCTTCTGTGGTTGGTTAACATCATGATTTTGACAGTTTCAATTTCCCAAAATGAAAACCTGAGTTATTTTAAGCCCATTTTGCAACTAACTCTCACAATACCAACGAATCCGACGGCGACTATTATCGCCCTTACGCCGTGGGCGGCGCCCTCACCATCCCCCATGACTGGGGGCATCTTTTTTGCATTTTCTCGTATACAACCCACAACCGACCGCGTGTTACGTTGTACGTGTTTACCCAAAGAAGCGATAATTTTGATCAGTTCTAACGGCAAAAAACCAACACTATTTCACTGTGATCCATTTGTATATCATCATGGCGGCTCAGGAAAAATGTAAAGTTCTTGGCTGCACGAAATAGCTATAAAAGTTACAAAAAGGGAAACGAACTGGCGTGCGAATTCACTCGCTAATTACACCAAATGAAACACATCGTATCCATTTCATCCCTAAAATACATTGTAACTCGCCGGTAATTTTCACGTGTACTGATAATCCAGGCGTAGCACATTCGATGCCCAACGAGACTAATTTTTTTTCAATCCCGAAAATCGATCACATGGTCACGGAAGTGTCCTTTCTAAAACAAACCAACAACCCGCATCGGAAATGTCACGTTTTTCAGCGCAAATACGATCGGTCTTGGGGAACTATTCAAGTTTTCACGTACACGGAATAAATCCAACATTCATTGTACTTATTTTTTGTCTGGATGTTTGAATTACGAAAATTATTTGCTCACCGGCTGTTTAATACAATTTTGTACACGTTTCGTAACCATAAGCGGTCATTTCTCAGTCACGCAATGGGGAGATAACCTTCAATTTTTTACAACAACAGTAAGACACTTGCCCTGGATCCAGGTTAGGCCAGTCCCTGACATCATCCTTCCATAATCCATGGAAATAAACGGTAAATTTTTACATGCAAAAAGGTAGGTTGGAAATTCTTATTATCATATTATGGGCTTATTTATTTCGTTCGTTCAAGCAATATGCGGCGTTGTGTAAAGTGTTCATGTGTGTTTGGTGGCCGATGCCCCCCCCGTATGGCGGCGACGTTAGAGGGTGTCCTTCGAGGCTTCCCCGTCGGATTCGTGTTAAGAGCAAGCAGACTTTAGAGCAATATTAGCACATTTTTTTGAAGAGCGCCCCCAATTTTTCAAAAATTTGGAGATTTTTACACGATTGCATTGGTAACTGGCTAGTAAACTATACCTGTGAATGGTTAAGCTCGAAAATGAAAAAAAAAAAAAAAAAAAAACAAAAATATCGCATGAGTAAATTGTTGGTTACGCGACGCTATAGAAAGTAGACGCCATTGTAAAAACTTGTTTGAAGGTTTGAAAATATTTAGGATCTATTTAATTGAAAAACTGCCCACAATGTTCAGTAGCTGAACAGCCATAACCCCCAGACCTTCTATAAAGCCTATACAAGACTGAGCTTCTGTGGTTGGTTAAACAATCAGGATGTTGACAGTTTCAATTTGCCAAAATGAAAACACTGAGTATTTTAACCATTTTGCAACCTCACAAGACAGGAATCCGACGGCGACTATTATCGCCCCGACGCCGTGGGCGGCGCACTAACCATCGCCATGAATGGGGTGAATCTTTTGCATTCTCGTTATACACCGCGTTTACGTGTACGTGTTACTACAAAGAAGCGATAATTTTGATCAGTTCTTAACGCAAAAACCAACACTATTTTTCACTGTTATCCATTGGTATCATCAGGCGGGGCTCAGGAAAAAATGTAAAATTTCTGGCTATGAACCACAAATAGCGATAAAACAGTTACAAAAATGGAAAAAACGACTGCGTGCGAATTCACTCGCTAAATGACACCAAATGAAACAATCATCGTATCACATTTCAGTCAAAAATCCACATTGTAACTCGACGGTCATTTCACGTGTACTGATAGTCCAGGGTAACACATTCCTGCACAAACGAGGACTAATTTTTGTCAGATCTCCGAAATCGTCCACATGGGCACGGAAGTGGACTTTCTAAAACACCAACAACCCGCATCGGAAGGTCACGTTTTTCAGCAAATACGATCGGTCTTTGGGAACTATTCAAGTTTTCAAGTACACGGAATATATCAACATTCTATGTTACTTTATTTTTGTCTGGATGTTTGAATGTACGAAAATTATATTTTTCTCACGCGGCTGTTATTACCAACTTTTAACACCGATTATCATAAGCGGTCATTTTCTATGGCACGCAAGGTGGGCGAGATAACCTTCAAGTTTACAAAACAGTAAGTGGGACACTTGCCCTGGAATTCCAGTTTAGGCCAGTCCCCTCTGACATCCATTGTCCTTCCTAAATCCCTGGGGAAATAACACGGTGAATTGAAAATTGTTAACAAGTGCAAAAAGGGGTAGTTGGAAATTCTTATTATCATGATTAGGGTTATATTTCGTCGTTAAGCAATATGCGGGCGTGTGTGTTACAGCGTCATGGTGTTTGGTGGCCGGGAGGCCCCCCAGTAATGGCGACGACGTAGAGGGTGTCCTTTCAAGGCTTCCCCGTCGGATTCGTTTATAAGAGCAAGCAGACTTATGAAACGCTGCTGTTACGGTTTGAGTTTGGTGAATAGAAGTCAACGACCCTTTGCCAAAACTCGTGTCAGAGGAGCTATTGTGAGAAGTACAAACGTGTCTCGACAAATGTTGTTAACTATAGAATGCGTAACATTACCGCTCATCGTTAATGAAATGGAACTATGTTTGAAACGTTGTGACTATTTGAAATCAATGTGTACATGACCACAGTGAAAGAAAAGCCAGCCAGGAAATAACTGAATATGAGACACTGGACGTGTACCTTACAAAAGGCAATGTGTCGATTTTCCATCGACGATGGTATAAAGTCGGAGTAGATAACAGCATGTTACATTGCCAAGTTACCCTAGCATAATTATGTGAAGCAAGCGAATGATGGCAGAATATCAACCATCAGCACAGAGTGGGTGGTTGCTCATGTAGAAGGCAAAGTCTCTGGTTCCAATTAAAGGACATGTATATGCTACTAGGAAATTCAATTACATTCCTAAGCAGCTACAAACAAAAACTTTTGATGGATTGGATTAGCGCACCCATCACAGTGGATAACTTCTCAGTTCATTGAAATGGAATGGATGATAGACCCATGGTTTTGAGAGTACCATTATGTGTACAATACCCAGATAGACACACACATGAGGTAAAATATGCTTCCCCCCCCCCCCCATCAACCCGAAGGGCACAGTCAGTGGGTTGTATTTGAAATGCATTGACATTGAACTGATCGTGTGTTAGTTAGGTATCATAATCATACACAACACTCAGGGGTTGTTTTCTAACCACACTTGTGAATTTGAAAAGCATATTTAATGTGCCAATAGGGAGTTGATACTTCATTGCATCATAGTGACAAACATTGTTTTAAAAACCTGTTTATGTAAGTTTGAATTTTGTAATCTCGGTGGCCAATGAATGGTGGTTTTAAAATATTTAGAATTCTATTTGATTGATTAAATGAACAATCATAACAGGGGGGCACTCACCTGGAAATGGATACGGTCTGTTTATAAAGGTGGCCTTTCCAAACCATGACAGGGGTATTTCAAAAATTAAAGGTTGATGCATGAGTAATGGATGATTGCCTGAAATATACACTGTGGTTTAATCCTTCTCTAATTATACAAGAGGGTTTCCATGATTCAAGATTTACATTTATAACAATTAAGTACTAACATCCTCGCTGGCGATGGTTGTCTTGTTAAAGGACTTATCTTTTGGGTATGTTGCTGGTAGACAGTGTACAGCAATTGCGCCCGGAAATTGAGGCCATATTTTAATTCCATCTGCAGTTCTTTAAGTACAAAACTGGAAACGTCGAAAAATGTATTCCATCATATATTTTGAAGTACTTACTTCATATTCAAACATTAGTCTAATACACTG
This sequence comes from Ophioderma brevispina, assembly GCA_023653785.1. Lineage (NCBI taxonomy): Eukaryota > Metazoa > Echinodermata > Ophiuroidea > Amphilepidida > Ophiodermatidae > Ophioderma > Ophioderma brevispina. The sequence goes on from JAMKCH010010811.1 coordinate 27,504, forward strand.
CATATTAAATGGTATAGATGTAGAATCTTTTACCATGCAGACTTCCACGAAACTATCACTATAACGCAGGATAGGTCAACCTACCCAAATTAGGAGATACACAGATTCTTTCATTTATAGTGTGATTCATTATAACAGCAACGTAAATTATGTAACAACATGTCAGCTTCATAACTGGCGCGATGGCATCTTATTTAGTAGACAACTTCTCCACACATGTTGCTTACAATGGGTTGCAACTACTAATACTATAACAGTAATATACAAGTTGCGACAACTACATGTTGTCAATTCTCATGCTCGTAATAGTTCTGGACAGCCATTATCAGCTATTCTCCAATGGGACAAGCAGGAGCTTTTTTGTTCCATACGGTTTCTGCTTTAATTAAGTACTTGGTTTCTACATGATTGGGGGCATGTATATAATTTAACATCCTTTGTACTATTAGTTCTGAATACAATTCTGGATTGTAACACAAACATTCTACAAATTAAATAAAAGCGGAACAATGTATGCCTATAAATCGGAATTGTAATCAAATACCAAACCAAACTGAACACAAGTTGTAAAACATTTTTGCCTTCAAAATTGCGTGCAATATTAACTGTTACATATTCTGGACTACAATAATAACATGTGTGCACCAAGTTTGCAAAATCAGAACATGATGGTGACATATAGAGCATTAGGCATCGTTAATTAAGTCAACTGACAACTGTAAAACCACTAGAAAGTGGATAGCAAAAAGCATTTGATATTGCATTCTCAGAGGTAACCACATTTCTAGTGGTTAAACAAATCAGTTAAAATTTGTTTACAACAGTGACATCAGAAAAAAATTGCACGTATTGGCCTAAGTACAGTTAGGTAGTGATTACGTCTGTAACTAACTTAATTACACTGAAATAATTTGGGGATGTTTAGAATAAATGATGGCGATTCAGGACTGTCAATACATCAAAAGCATGGCAGAAGTTATCATGTGGAAATGTAAAATCTAATTTATTTTAATAACAATAATAGCTCTGTTTGTAATAACGGTGCACTTATGCATTATAAACATTCTACACATAATGCAAAATTGGTCAATGCGACAGGAGTCTCATTTTGTTCCAACACAAAAGGGTAAAATGTAGTTCATTCACTTTCTTAGTTGTTATGCTAATTGAATACAAAATGACCCCAATTGTGTATCAGTGTTTAAACCAGACAACAATAAAAAAAATAAAAAAAATAAAAAAAATAAAAAAAATAAAAAAGTGTTGATTTTAATTACCCCCAAAAAGTACATTAATAATAGCCATTATGCGAAAGCAAAATTAGGCCATAATTGTGCAAAAATGATCTTATATTGCCAGTGCAAATGAAATACCAGCTCTCTACTTGTATTAGCTGTTGTTATTCATTCTCTCTCCTAAAGATCATCAAAGTATGAACATGTTATACGTGTACTATTACAACATATTGTCAAATTTGTACGTTTTCTTGTGTGAAGAAAGTACGCATTTTCTTGAATATAATCACAAAAATAATGCATATATAAATGTGGTAACAAATGTTTCAACTCGTATCCAAAGGCAAAATGCCCCACATACTGCAATAACTAATAATATGGATGCGGGAATTGTTCCACGGTGTTTGAAAGACTGCATACAATGAAAGGGCTTAATTAGTCAAACTCAGAGCATTGACATTGTTATCGTACCATGGAGGCAATAATAACAAGATTTTTGAATATACAATTTTTTCTAGATTTTGAATTCGCTTGTTTGCTGTTAGGTTGGCATGTCTACCCCGTCAAACACAGGCTCAGCGATGCTCGTCTTTTTCCAGCGAAGATGTATTAAAAATCGGAATAGATAAAAGCCACTAAATTGCAAGTTACCCTAGCAATATGTGTAGCAAGATAATGAATGGCAGAATACAGAATTCACAGTCATGCACAGAGTTGGGGTTGTCTCATGTAGCAGTGCAAAGTCCTCGGGTGTTCCAATTATTTAAGAGAATGAAGGCATGGTAGATGCCTACTAGGAATTCATTTACATTCCTAAGCAGCTAGAAACAAAACTTTTGATTGGATGATAGCGAACCCATCACAGTGGATAACCTCTCAGTCATTGACATGTAATTGATGATATGATCCATGGTTTTGAGAGTCCATTATGTGTCCAAGCCCGCAGTAGCAACCCACTATGAGTTACAATAGCTCATCAACCAAGGCAAGTTCAGTGGGTGTTGTTC
>JAMKCH010010812.1:0-45499 GCA_023653785.1 Ophioderma brevispina
ACCCGAACATCTGGCTAGGTTCAAAACAATATATTTATTTATCCTTATAATGCTTATCTCGTTCACTGTTGAATGTACCATTAAATTACTGTTCATTATGTAATATCTTGTAATGAGGTTTAAAATCAATAATGTAACATATTGCTATGAATACTCTGAATGTATGCATCTTGATTTAAGTTATTCAATATTTTGCTTTGTACTCTGTACTATCTACAATCATGATTATCTTTCAACACACATACCACTTAAATAAATTGCCATGCGAGTCACACACGCAATCACACACTCACACCCACACAACATCCTCATATACACATCCACACATCCACAACACTCCACTCCTATAACCTACAATAGTCCATCGAGCAGCACCCACGCCCCCTTAGCCACCGGTACCGAGCTCACCACCTCCTATGGGCTCCATGTGTATCTCTCCACAGATGGTGTGTGGTCCTTCTTGATGGACTAACCACACCTAGTATTATTGATGCCAAATTATGTTACAATTTGTGGGTCACCTCTCCAAAGCCTACCATCTCTTCTTCCACATATGTCTTTTTAACCTCCTTATGCATTATCATGTTTTCCTTGCAATTATTTTTTGTTTTTTTTCCTCTAGTCATATGCACAAACAATAATAAGTGTCATTGTATACATAGTATATGAGTCATATATCACAATGCGCTTATGTATTTTTTTTTTTTTTTTAAAGCTATTTCTGCGAGTTTTAAATATTTTTCATAACCTTACCATCCCATTTTGCCGGCCATCCGCTTTGTTCACTTATGCTCTGGCGTCCGATTTGTTTTAACCCTATTCTTAAATTCCCTATATCAGTTTCAAACACACATGCCTTATTTTGGGTTTTTTTCACATGTTGTATTCAAATTTGTTAGTTGGTTTCAACTCAAATTCTAATTAATCACAAGTTATTTTTACTTTCTTTCCTTGTTGTAAGTGACCCATTTTTGTTTTTTTTTTGGTACACTGCCGTACTTTTTTACGTTTCATTACTAATCACTTAGCAATTTGTAATTTTCTTAGTCCCCTTGTCGGTTTCTACTCTGTGCTAGTCCTTGTTGCTTTCGCTCGGTCTTGTCCTGACTTGTCAATACCTCTTGCCCACAGGTATTGTCTCACCTGTTATTTACCTACCCAGTTTTTTTTCATTTGAATCTCTTCTTTCTTCCTTCTTCAACTCACCTCACCACCCCCATCTCTCAGTTCTCTCTCTCTCTCCTCTCTCTCTCCCCTCTCTTTTTCTCTCTCTCTCCCCTCTCTCTCTCCCTCCCCCTCTCTCTCTCTCTCTCTCCCCATTCTCTCTCTCCCTCATAACCCTCTCCCCATTATTTTCCTTTGATTTTATTCCTTTCTGTATGCCGTGCCCTGCAATATATACAACTGCCATTTAACCACCGGCTTTCCACACGATAAGACTTTCGCGCATCACTAATGAATTTTTCACCGACAATAATTGAACAATCATTAAACTTAACTCCCTTTGTATCACTCCATTACTTACAGACCCCATATCATCTCAAACTGTGACACCACCCACTTTCATCACTCACACAAACACTCCTGGTTCTGACTCCGCTATCACACTGACGATAGCTTTAACACACTAATACAACCATCAAGCAACGACTAATTTTCCATATTCCACTTCAACTGCCGTAGTATTACAAAATCATATGGAGAATCACTAACTACCTTAATCACCTCAACCACTCTTCCTCTGCCTTAGCATTTTCAGAACATGGCTTAACTGATACCAAATCACCATCTCACTTTAATGGCTACACGTACATTCCAGGAGCACTCACTGGCAGAGGAAGGGGAGTTTTGTCTTTACATGAGAAATAACCTCTCATACAAAAATCATCGACACAACACGAGAACCAGAATTCGACTCACCTTTCATCGAACTCACCATTAACACCATCAATAGACCAAACACATAACTGTCGAGTTTTTAATACTGCATGAACCACAATCCAATTTTTAACAATAGCTACGAGAAGCTCCTCACTGAACTTCATAAACCAACCGTGATGTCTATATTGTCGTGACTTTAATGTCAATCTTCAAAATTAATTCACTCCATCCACACTTAATACTTTATGAACACCATCACTTGCAAACGCTTATATCCCTAAAATTAACAGAACCTCCAAAGAATTAACGCATAACACAGCCACGATCATTGATAACATTATCACCAACTCACTGACACAGCCCCCCCAGGGATATTTTGTCACTGACACTACAAATCACTTCCCAATATCCTCATTACATCACTTAAGCATAACCATGCCACAAAAACAATCCACTGAACGTGCTACAGAGATACACAACATTCGCACATTTCACCGTAGACTCAACACTGAATCCATGGAACATGTACTCACAGAAAATGACCCTAACATAGCGTACAACAACTTCATTGCAACTTAACGAAACATGCTAACGAATCATTCCCTACAACAGAAGACCATAAAAAATCGTAACAACAAGCAGCCCTGGATGACAACAGTAATTTCCAAGTCAATCAAACACATGCACGGCCTCTATAAACATACCTGCAGAAACACACCAGCAACCAAACAACAATACAAACAATACAAAACACAATTAACTCATATTATTCGTATTGCCAGAAAAAACACAACACAGAACAAATTCAGAAACTCCAAAGGATCGCACCAAAACCGACTCCTCACCAACATTCTAGGTAGGAAGGGATCCACTAAACAAATCCCTGACCTTGTCACTCATAATAATAAGCCGATAACTGACCCTCTTGACATAGCTAATGCATTAGACGATCACTTCACTACCTGGGCAAACACTTAGCTAACAAAGTTCCACCTCAATACCCTTTAACAAACACTACCAAAAAACACATTCAACTCAATTTTCCTGAATCCAGTTAATGTTGATTAAATGCAAAATCATCGCCACCTGTGAAAACCTGGTAAAAGTGCGGGTACCGACAAGATAGACCTGGGATTGCGAACAAATCATATGAAACATCAGTTTAGTCCATAAGCCCTGCCATCATGTGGATTTTCTTTTCGTTGCACCCAACTGGTGATTAATTTTCCCATCTATCACCTTGAAGGGAGTGTCCCCCTGACTAGGATGAGGTATGTTTCCCGCTCAGAAAAGCTGCATGTTAGCGTTGTTCTGCCCTTTCAAAATGGCCGCTATTGTTTTATATAAAACCCGCCATTATAATTTCCTTACAGATAGAATTAAATATCCACAACTACGCGATATCAAGTTTTACTTCCTAAAGGGGGGCTACACATCTAGGCGTCCAATATGGCCGCCACAAAGATGCATTACGCAAATGAAATTAAATGGCAAATTGTTTTGAATAAGAACCTGGGTGCTATTTTGGGAGCTCCAAAAGAATTTTACTGGCATTTTATATTTTACGTACAGGTTTGTTTTTAAGATGGCGGTGATTATAGTTTCGCTCTAGAGTACTTAAATTAGGAAGAAAAGCATCCCTACCCATCTTTTCGAAGTTATAAATAACATACACTTTCTATATCCCCTAAATACATTCAAGATGTAAAAAAAATATTAAAGTGGGGTTTGACATGTCCAAGAGATGCTGTCACAATAGCTGGTTTACTACTTGGGCTATATAAATGTTTAAACTGACTCTATAAGAGTTCATAGGAAGATAACCGCTCATATGAACCTATGCATAACATCATATAATAAGTGTGGGTGTATTTAAGGACTACTCAGTGACGTCATAAATGTTTCACAGTAAAAATAAAAACTATGCTTAATAAGAAGTGAAAGTTGTCTATATGTAGAAGTAAAATTCACATGTGGTGACCTAACTTCTTTCGAGCACATCAAGTGCTATCTTTGTTTCTGACTTGTACCACAGCCTCCTTCTCCCTCTCTACTGCCCGAGATCAATCTTCCTCCGGGCGTCAACAAGTGTTGATGGTCTGCAATTGTCCAGAGTTACGAGAGGGATTGCGCAAAAATGTTATCAATAGTTTTCTTTATGGTTTTTATTTTGTCGAAAAGATGTGGCAGGGGCGTGTTTCTCTTGATTTATGTCCTCCGGATGTCGGGTTATAACCGCCGTCCATCATGAGTAAGATCATGTCCGCATATAACATGTTCAACATTCTCTTTTTTGGGGGGGGGGTGTCTCTCAACATATTACTCGCATTCTTACCCATCATTTGGCACTTTTCATTACATTAACAAACATAGCCTCCTCCTGCGGCCATATGGACCACTTAATGTTTAAGCCCCTTTAGGAGGAAAAACTTCAATTCGTTAATCCTGACCAAGTCTTATCGATAACGAAAATACAATAGCATTTTTTCCATAAAACAATGGTGGCCATTTTTGGAATAGGCAGTACGCGCTATGTGCATTTTCGGGGCGGAAACATACCTAATCCTAGTCAGGGGGACACCCCCTCTAAGGTGATATATTGGAAATTAATCACCAGGTGGGTGCAACAAACTCGAATTTTAAGGCCCGTACCGAAACTGGCTCATGGACTATTTCGCCTCTGATGCACATATTTAACCAATCATTCTCACCGGGAACTTTGCCAGAATCCACCTAAAATCAGCCAAAGTCATTCCTATTTACAAGAACAAAGATGCAAATAACATTGCAACATTACAGCCCCATTCTGTTATCATCTTTTCAAAACACTGAAACAGTCATGTACACACGTCTGTACATTCGTCAACAAGCAAAACATTCTTGTCGTGAACAATACGGTTTTAGGCCCCAAAAGCTCGCCGACATGGCACGCCTGAACTAACAACGCCAACCTCAACCGTGCAACTAAAAAATAAAATCCACACTATGGGTGTTATTCCTGTGGATCTCTCCAAGGCTTTCGACACCTGGACCCACAACATTCTTCTTCACAAGCTTTATCATTACGCTGTCCGTGGAGTAGCCTTGGAGTGGGTCAGGAGTTACCTAACTAACAGCTCACAATCAGTGTACGTACACTCACGCATCATCACATCAAACCTCTTACAGGTGGCGTCCCGAAAGGCTCAATCCTTGGACTCCTACTTTTCATCATTTACAATTACATGAATGACATCACCAATATCTCTAAACACACTAAAACTAATCTTATTGCAGAGAACACACAACATTTTTCTTTCATTCAACCCTTAACATTAAGCACTTTTTAACAACATGAATGCATGAACTCGCAAAAATCAATGACTGGTTCGGTGCTAAAAACTTCTCTCAATGTTTAAAACTAAACTACATGCTTTTCGCTACACACAACACTAATCACAACCAAACATTAAACAATAGATAAACCAGACAATCTCCCAGGTACGCTCAACCAAATTTATGGCATCCCAATCGACGACAAATTAACATGGACAGGAACACATCAAATCTGTCACTACCAAAGCGTCTCACAGCAATTGGTACAATCTACATAGTTAAACACCACCTTCCAGACTACACCTTCCTTAAAATTACTGTACAACACACTAGTTCTCCATACTTAGCTACATGTAACATATTGGGACCTCCAACGATCATTCACGACTCACCAACTAACATCACACAGAAAAGGGCCATTCGAACTATCACAATCTCACCCCCCAGAACTCACAACTAATGCATTTAGATGCACTCACTGAAACAATTAAAATTAGAGCACCTCAACCAACTTAAAAAAGAGATCTTCGTTTGACTATCACAACAATCATTTACATCCGAACTTCAGCACTACTTACCACAAACAGCAAAGCCACAGATATAAAACCAGACAAGCCGACAAACTTTATCTTCCCCTCCCAAAATTCTTCCACTGAAAAGCACTTTATTCAGTATCACGGTGCAAAGCTCTGGAATGGATCTTCAGAATCCATCACAACATATTTACAAACAAAAATACTTTTAAAGCTCAACATGAAAAAAACCATTCATAAACCAGCTTACATTCTTTTAAATTTCTCCAAGTCCTTATGTCTCTCCTCACCTTTCTTACCCATTTCTATCTCTATTCATTACCCTTCTTCACCTCTACTCCTTCTATCTATGCTTCCTACATATTGTAATTTTATTCATTACATCAGCAAGACATGTTGAAAAGTCTGTCCTCCTTGTCCAAATTCCTGTATCACCCGTCCAGTGTTTGTTTAGCGTAGATAATGTTTGTTTTTGTTGTTTGTATTCTGTTCTTTTATGTATATTTACCTCAGGTAATCATTAGATATTTCACCCCTTACTTGTATCATTTTTGAAAAATATTGAGTATTATTGACTGTATGTATTTACGGGCCAAGCAATAACAATAAGGCTATCGGGTGGTCCCTTACGGGTCCTAGCATATCATATCCCTCAACAGTTCATCTTATTACAGTCTGCAATTGATTTTTTTATTGTATATTATAGAATATACTTTATACAGGTCTGTCCCGTTCGATATGTTATGCTGAATAAACTGAACTTGAACGTTGACATAGAAACAGAGTCTATAAAACACCTTAACTCCGTGTGAAACATTTAAAACATTGGTCCTGTTACTTCAAGGTGCAGGTCAATGTCAAATATGGCTGCCCCAAATGCTAATAAACGATTGTACAGGCCAAAAAGACAAAGGATTACAACTCTTGTCAAGATAACTGGAAGGAGACATTTCCGAACTTGGTGAAACATTTGAAATTAATCCCCTTTCTTAAAAGAATGCCACTGAGGCACATTGACATTGGCTCTACCTGTTTAACCAAAGGTCGGAACCTAGATAAATATAACTTTTATAATCCTTATAATGATATATTCTATAATACATGGTGTACATTACACATATTTGACATGATTTTAAAGGTACCAATGTACCTATTTTACCCCCTTATTTACAAAGTCCATACATTCCAAGAGGGTGGATACCAAAAATTTAATTAAGCAACCCTTTCAAACTATAGAAAATATATTCAAACATTCTTCCCCAACTTTGAAGAACGGAATCTCATTAGATCGATAAAATGTGTCCAGATCTCTACACCTCAAAGGTGGCTGCTAATTAGAAAACACGCGATGAGTCCAAGAAACTGGGTACAGCAAAAACAAACAGCCAATCGAGAGTCAAATCGTGCACAGACGCGCTCGTAAAATTATATCTATTTTTGGTTCGATTGGGTTTTGACCTAACTTTCAAATATCAGTTTTGCAGAAAATATTCGTTTGCAGCGTTTATATTCCCATAAAATAGCAGTGAGTGAAACTTATGAAATGATGTGCATTTTAATGTGATATGGAATTGTAATCAAAAGAGAGGCCTAGCGAAAACCTGTACGTACATGCACAAAAAGATATCAATGTTCAAAAGAGAGAATTACAGTAGATACAAAGCGATATTACTGCAGAAGGAAATTTGGATATATATTTTGTGGTGAACAGTTCCTCAAATCGTTGAGTGTATTGGATCAACGGATGCTTACATGCCAGGCACCACATGTGTGCAGTCGTGGGCACTACTCTAAAAACACGAATCTATAGAATGCGTAATGTACTCTCGTCGCTGGTGACAGGGGAGGGCGGCCAAGAAATCCCCAATTTTATAAATCGCAATTAGATTAACACGTAAAACAGAAATCTCAACGAAAAATTCTGAAATTTGTATATGTTGTCAAGGAATATTTTCTTATTCCAAAACTGTTGGAGCTGAAGAATCAACTCCACTGTAAGGGTATTTTTTTTAATTTTTTGGTATGAATAACAGACAAGGACGTGCTGGTTGTATCCTCTAAAATCTACATGTGTGATAGTTTATGGATATATGAGAAATTTTACGTCATAAGGATATAGGATTAACAAAAGGCGATATGAGCAGAAATTGCAGAAAATATTTTCTAGATGCTTGCTGGTTAAGGGGGAACAGTACCAAATAACTACACGTTTGGTGTAGGCCTAATGGTGGTTAGTTCCGGTAAAAAAACAAAGCCTAGAGCGCATAGCAAGTACATTACTCTTATAGTTGGAAAATAGTGATTTTCGATTCATGTGATAAAATAGGCCCCGGAAAGAATACCCTTGTCGACAACTATAGGTCTCAATTTTTGATTTAAAACCTTTAAAAGTTGTATGAATTGAATTTAAAATCGTTTATAAGCATGATAACAAAAATGCCATGATTTATATAAGACATTATGGAATCACACCACTAAATAACTCCCCATAGACTTGTGTACAAAATTACCTCTCACCAAACGTCAATTTCTCGGCTATAAAGCGACCTGGTTATTTCAAAACTGGATTTTTTGGGAAGATTAGGACCATACCTCTTTAACAAAAATGAAAAAGTCATATGATGAAGGCTGATTTCTTGAGCTACAGAGCATCGAAAGATTTGCAATGTTTTCAAAACGTCCACGCCTGAATGTAACTAGAAATTAAAATTGCACAGTTTCCCCAAACCATCAGAAATTATACAAAAATGGCACAGACAAATCTTTACCACCCAAATGGTTTGTTACTAGTCCACACATTGTGATTAATTTCAAATTTCATTTAAAGACAACTTATCAACATTTTGTGACTCTTCATTTAGACAAAGTGCCATATTTGGGACGCCAACACTGTCTCGGCACTGATGTCGTCTGCTACACCTAGTTTATATTTAGTGGTGACTCCTTATCTATTTCTCTCCGACCTCCGAAGATGTGTTTATTGTGGAAATATAACTGCTATAGCTTGTAAGTATAACCCTATTCATACCTTTCAATTGGAAATTTCTATTTTGCACGCCGTTTCCTTTTTAAAGGATTTTTTTTTATTACAGACAGGTTTGACTGAAAGGTCATGATAGTTTGTGTATTTCGAAGGATTGCTCAACTCATACATATATTAAAGTAAAGGTTTAACGTGGCACATACATTACACGCTATTCTGAAACTTAATTTGGTCAAAAGTCGACTTTTAATGGAGGGGTGAATTTGGAAAAAGTGGACCTTTTTCTTTATACAACAAAAGAGCGCAAAAACTATTTTTGGCTCCTACGCTCACACATTCTATTTTTGGCCCTTTTTAGGGAATTTTGGGGCTTTTGAAATTTGGAGGTCAGCCCCCCTTTCGGTTACGGGCTTCATTTAAGTATGCACATGTTTTGTAAATTAAAGTGCAATTAAAAAGCAGCGACAGACCCCATAGGCCCTTACTTATGACCTTGCTCAGAGTCTGAACAAAATGTTCCAAATCTTGACGATGCACCGTTGTCATCCTTGAGCATTTTAAGATAGGGAAAGGGGGTAAATTAACAGGGCTAAAATTTGTAAATATTTCATACGGGGTTTTAAAATGTGTATAAATATGTTCACCTGGTTCTAAGGATTAGAATTTTAAAAAAGTATAATACATATTTCCTGTTGTAACATGCCCATATAAACAATTTGAAAGCAATTTGAAACAAATCGGATCGTTAGAAATAGAAATAGTTCCCCACTGATGATCTTGGACAGTTTTTGAACAATGTTGTCTAGAAACCATCAAAAGTTGTGTGCAGACTCTTTGGCAAGGTCTTAATGGGCCTACCGGCTCAGGCTACCGCAGGATTAAAATCCGATACACAAATCTGCAATAATTGGAAAATGACAAATTACGAATAAAATACCTTTTCCGTAATTTCTTGGGTGTAGATTGTATAAGGCATGATCGCGTAATACCTGCGGGTAAAATCGTCTGCCCTATTTCCTCTCTCGGAAAATACAAAAGGGTTTATTGTAGTCCTGAACCCCAATCGTTGGCAAACATCTTTGACTTCAATTATCGAACTATGCTGAAAGAAAACAAACCGTTGTTGAATATTTAAATTAACTGAACAAGATCAAAAGGAGGGAAATTGAAAAGCTTAGCACATAAAAAATATTAAATTTATTCGTAGTGATAATAACGGTAAATATGAGTTTTTATCTTCATGGTTTAAAGTTTTAAACCAGTGTTCTGACTGTTCTTGGTAGCAATTCCCCTTGTCTATTATCATAACTTCTTATTTAGTGGGCGGGGTTTAGTAAGCAAACACGCAATATCATTGGTTGTTGCCTATCTAATATGAGACGATATTAGAAGTGAATACGCGCGCGTGTATAAGGTCAAGAGACAGCTAGTACGGTTTTTTTTTTCATTTTTGACGGGGGAATATTTTTGCCTTTTTAACTAATACTATTGAAATAAAAAATATTTTCGGTGATTAAAACAACCAAAACTAAATAATAATAAGAATAAAAGATAGGATTTGTTGTTTTGCCTATCTAATATCGTGTCATATTGGATGGGCAGTCCAATATTTTGAGTAGTGGGCGCATTCTCTAAGTAATACGATGCAAAGATTTCTTGCGTCATGGGGGGAAAGCGGTCAAATTTGGAGAAAGAAATCTATTTTTTTTCATCAATTTATTTTTTAATTGATGCACTGCGATATTAAATTCAATAAGGATGGTTAACATAGAGTCCAAGCTATATAGAAAAACACCCGGAAATAAATAGGTAGAAGCTAAATTTTTCAGAATAGTTTCCTGATGTTGTTGGGAGCAACATATCAAAAGTCCCCAAGAATCCCTGTGTGCTATTTTAGAAATAAGGGGGTAAAGTTTGTACAGGGGGTCAAACTTTATAAAAATGTTTCAAATGCGTTCAAATGTATACCAACGTTTGTGTTATGTTATAAGGATTAAAAAGGTATAGTTTGCCCTATCTGCGATTTATGGATTATTTACTATGTGGAAATAACTGTTCAAGGTCATACTGGGGGTAAAGGCTTAGAATGCTCCGATTCTTTCCAAAAGTGTATCAAATTGTTCGTCTCATTGTGTATAAGCTGAATAAATATATTTAAATAGTTGAATAGTTATATGGCTCATTATGACATGTTTCTACTGGGTTTATACACACTTAAAATACGGGGTCAATTATGCACCGACTAAAAATAAAATGACCCCATTTGAGCTAACACAACTAATTTAAGAGTTAAATATAACCACGAAAAGAGTCATTTTACCTGAAATTGTGTCATTTATTTTTAGTCGGTGTATTTTTAAGCGTGTAGGAGGTCACAAGCCACTGCCCTATAAGTTCAATATTTCAATATGTAGAAAAAATAGTGTGAATGAGCATTTGTTGCCATAAAATGACCATACAACACGTACGAGTAATTTGGAACTAGTTTTATAAAAGTCGTACTGTTTTGAAATATTTTACCCCACGATGACCTATACAAGTTATACAAATTATACATTTCCTTACTCAGTTCAACCAGAAGAATACAATGATCCATGACTTAGCTCAATTGAACCATTTTAATTTTTTTACCCCTGTATAAAATTTACCCCCTTATTTCTCAAATAGCACACAGGGGATTCTTGGGGACTTTTGATATGTTGCTCCTTACAGCATCAGGAAACTATCCTGAAAAATTCGATTCTACCTATTTATTTCCGCCTTCTGGCTACATAGACCTAAAGTTCCTGGACTAATACAATATGAATCAGGTGACACCGTTTTATTTTTTATAAAATTCACTGGATGACCTTTACGAAGACGTCTAACAATGTAAAACTACTTGGTACAAATATAGAAACTCGGCTTGTTTTGCAGTTCCAACATCCTACAATTGTGAATAGTCTCGATAATTTTGAAATATACATTTTGTTGCCAAGGCGTTACTTTTTCATGTGTCACCTTGTACGTAAAATGGAAGTGATGAAAGGTTCGAAACACACAAAACTCTTTCACCAAAATGCTTTACAAAATTGTGAAATGTGGCTAATTTGGGAATCTGGTCTAAAGTAGTATAGACCATCACACGGACATCCGGATGTAAAAAAAATGTGCAAACTGAATGGAAACAGAAAGTCTTTTCACATAATTCATCTAAATATTTGTAATGCATAAACCACGGGTATGTAAATGGTAAAAATTACAATTTTTTTTACATTAATCAAATGTCATTCAATTTCTTCCCCTGAATATCAGTGACCAGTGATGTACACCATACTCCCTTGACTCTAGCAAATAATGGCCCTATTGATATTCAATAAATCCGCCCGGTATTCAAATGACAAAGTACTTCCGATTCTTTTTTTATCTGGAAATACAAAGCTATTGTTATTGCCCATGCAGTTTTAAAGATTACAGGTGTTATCATGGCACCCAACTTAAATTGAGCTGTCTTCGTTCACGAATAAATGAACCCCCAGCTTCTTCTATACTGTGAGTTCAACTAACATTGAACATATATTTCATCAATCATTGGAAATTGAAACGACGATGAACAAAAGTCATGAAAGAAACGTTGCTTGGCAAGCTGTACATGACCCAACATCTTTGTGCAGAACCAAGACCCGAAGCTTATTGCAGAACCTCGTTTCCATTTAATTTACCATGTTTTTGGAAGAAAACAGAAAGGGACTCAGCCATGCAATATGGAACCGTGCATTGCTGAGATTAATATAAAACCACTCTTTGTTTGATATAATAGCATCCATAGGTGAATACTAATAGTGTTTGATTTCTTCTAAAAAAGCGGTACATCGAATAGAAATGAGGTTACGCAGAAAGTTGTCCTGCACGAAGATGTTAGGTCACAGACTCCCAAATAACTTTTCTTTCATGAGTTTTGTTCATCTTCGTTTCCCTTTCGAATAAATGATGAAATGTGCGGTCAAAGTTAATTGAACGCACAGTAGAAGCTCATGGTTTATTTATTTGTGCACAAGGATTTAGGGTACTTTGTGGAAAAAATAGCTCGATCTAAATCGGGGTGGTGCTAACACCTAAAACATTTAAACTGAATGGGCAGTAACAATCAACAATGGCTTGGCTAGTAAAGATAAAAAGGAATCCGCAGTGCCGTCCTCTGCATACCGAGCGGCTTAATCAATTAACAGCGCTATAATTTGCTAGAGTCAATGTAAATAGTATGATGCACATCCACAAGTCACTAATATTCGGGAAAGGTAATTAACATGACATTTTATTCATTTTGAAAAAAAAAAAAACATGTGCAACTTTTAGACTTGACATACCACAGTATTGAAAGGTATAATATCTACTGTATGTATATGCAGAAATCAGTTTGATCACCGATATGCTTTAAGACTTTATCCGAGATCTTTGTTCCTTTGCGCCGCTATTCATGATTATGTGTGCTCTGTATTTCCTTAATTTATTCATTTAACGACTTTCTGCACGCTAGAATTGGGTAGATTACGTCTCTAGGTGATCGCCTTGTTGTCCAAAAGTCGTGGGTTCGATTACCACTTAAAGCACAAATTTTTAATCAATTATTATTAGCGAGAGTTTGCAATTAAATAGTGAATCAATTCGCTATGAGATAATTCAACTGCTTGTGGTCCAGTACCACAATTTCGGATCACAACTTCAAAGATACTGGTTGTGCAAAACCGTACGGCCTTTGCGTGTTCAAGCCCCCAATTTCACGCACAAAGTATCACATAAAATGACAAAGGCTTGGCAAATATTTCAGAATTTTTCAAAATATTCGGATATTTGAACAATGTTGGCTGCAAAATATGCCAAGTTCCTTTTTTGTGTATTATATTTTTTATGTGCTATATGTTAATGTGTTGTATAGTGTCCATTATGAGCATGTTTGGGCAATATATAGTTCAATGCCCACCCTGTTAACATGTTAAGTTACCTCTCTGGTTATTTCGTTTTCACTCCTGTAACTCATGACGGGTTGTATCATATTACGGTATTTTTCACATTGTAAACTACAACTTCTTCTTTCGCTTGATGAAGGGCGTCTTGTAAATAAATGACAATCAATATCTGCATACATATGACGAAATTAAGTAGCTTATTCATGGCGCAATTTCATAGATGTACCGATGAATACACCTGAAAAAATATAGAAACACTTTATTAGAGGTATACTCAACCAGTGAGAGCTACTGAGATAAAGTTCTAAAATGTAGTATGTGTAATAGACTATGCACACCATTTACGTGTCGTCTTGGCACACAGCGCCGGCCATTGTTAAATCTTGGCAAACCTTGGCAAATCTTCACTGCGCTAAATTGTCTAGTTAGCTGACTAGTTTATAATATAGGTTTATTTTTGGAAAAAAACGAAAAAACGTGAAAAATACGATCCATACAAGCAATTTTCTTACCTTATATCAGCTGGCTCAATTCTCGATTGCTGCTGTCAAGTCATGCCACACGCCAGGCTTACAAAAACTAGTGAGCTAAGGGGTCTTTTTTGTCAGGAAACCGTTTCTAACATCAGATCGACCACCTGATTCGTTGATTTCGCGATATCCAAGGTAACGCGAAACCGTTTTTTCATTCCTTGTTCCAGCTAATCGCAGAGCCTTTAACACAGCGTTTGGCTGCTAGGGAGTCCCACGACGTAGCGAATGTCTAAGAATAGCCGGCCAATTAGCGATGCGGATACGGAATAGGTGGCGCTGTGTCCCAGCAGTAGAGATGCTATGGGAGCGTAAATGATGTGTATGGGGCGTGTCTTTCTATGCTGTTGCTTTGTAGTCCCCAATCAGGGGCTAGGGCAAATCCAAGCGTAAATTCATAAAGAAATTATTAAAATCATATAACCGACTGGCAGAGTTAATTGAAAATAAAATACCTCCTCAATTTCTTTTCCACAATATCAGTGCATATTCCATATTAGTTCGCACTGTTATGAGGCCCGCCTATTTGGTGGTAATCAAAATATAACTCAACAATATATTCAACAACTACCACTCGCCCGCCGATTGGGTTGACTCAGCGAGATATTAGTGTGACGGGAATGGAAGCGTACAGAACATCGCATCCACCTTAGTTCTAAAATTTTATCGTATTAGGTAATATTTCATATGGAGTTGTCTACCTTTAAGCTTTGGATTTGTTGTTATGAGCATGCGCAGTCGAATCGAGGAGAGCGTGATCAGCGAGAAGTTCGTCAGGTTGGAATTTGGCTATCTGCGAATAAATCTACGATTTTTGTCGGTTGTACATGATTTTAAGACATTCTGACTTAACTGTGTATAGAAGAACATTGGGTGAGTGTCATTGTAAATGTATTAGGCCATTGTGCATCTTTATAATTGTGATTTTAGTGAAATATTAGGCCTTATGAGACGCCATGCACGAGTTGTTGTTTTTCACTGTGTAATTGTATAGGTGAGCAAGATTGTCATTTGGCCTTCATGAAATGTCGTCAAAATTAACTTTTGCTCTCGATGATGTTTCAGAATTGAGTAGATTATGCTGATCTAGAGATCCTAGCCGTCATTTTGAAGTAGAAGCGGCACTGTTGCGTGAAATTTGGCCTAGTTAGAAGCGTGCAAATTTGCGAGAATGAAATTCTTCTTTGTGATTTTTTCCTGTGCATATCCTAATATGCGTGTTGCTGTTTCATGGTGGTCGCTGCGTGAATCGCAATAGGTAGGCCGAAATTGTGGTGCGCGATTGGCATATTCATGGCGCGATGTCGTATTTGCATATGTAATTAATTGACGTCATAGTATGGAAACGGCGCATGCGCTTAGTCTAAAATATAGTAGATTGTGTGATATTGGTAGGTTTGTGTATTTTGCGCAAAGGTAACGTAAGCCTACTCAATTCTGGAGTGCGTTGCGGTGGTTTTTAAATAAATAAATAATAAAAGATAATATAAAATTAGTTTGACCTCATAAATAAATAATAATAATAAATATTTCAAATTTTATTTAGTTTGGAGTTATGTCCTTTGTGGTTGGAAATTATAATAGGCTTAGAAAAGGTTAATATTAAATAAAGATGGTGGATGCCGATTTCTGGAGTTCTCTACTGGGCCTACATGCTTGTAAATGTAAAAATTGTATATTCATAATTTAAGGTTTGCTGTAATTTTTCACACATCTTTCACTCATTACTCACACATCCTTCATTCACACAATCATCCCCCATCACACACCCACCCATTCACCACACATCACATATTCATTCATCCACTACCCACCATTCTTCACACATCACCCAGCACACATCCACCACTCATCAACCATCCAACCATCCATCACACATCACTTATCACACAAGCCACACTCACCACGTATCACTCATCACTCTGACATGAGCTTAATTCAATGATTAGCTAATTGAAGCCTAGTGTAAATATTAATGATAATGACAAAAACCCTTGTAAGCTGGACCCTGTAGGCCTTGTATAAATTGTATCATGTATCATGTTGTGTAGGCCTGGTAATATGACTCAGATAGCATTGATGGTTATTAGTGACTTGGTATTGTATGATATACTTGGACAGATGTGAATAATATATGGTTAAAATAGCACCTATGCAGGCATGATAAATTTGAGATGTTAAATCATTAAAATAGCTCATTTCCTAAATTTTATTTGAGTATTGTATGCCAAAACAAGATGTCTTTGGTAATAAGCCAAATCGGCATTTTAACTTCCGGTAATATTTTTAGGACTCCTGACCTTTCACCCGTCAATATTTCAGGAAAATTGCCTTCTGTAATTTCGAAAAACAGTTCTAAGACGTGTTTTGATATTTAAAATGACAAAACATGTGTAACTGCATTCAAATATTTTATGGCATAATTTGTATTGGCTATATTGCTGGAATAGTTCTAAAAACATAATTATTATACTCGATTCATCTGATATGTGACCCGTACCATTCTTGCGGAGGTGAAAAATTCAATGAGGCGCAAGGACTTCTGTTAATCATGTTATTGTGAGGAATGTTAAGGCCTGAAATACACTATTGTGCGTTCCATACATGAATGAAATTGTATTTAGTGGCAGGTGAGTGCGTTAAATGACCGGAGTGTCCTCCAAGATAATCCGGTGCGGCACGTGCATTTGAATTCTTTCATTTTCCCTCTCCGACTTAATTGAATAGGTCCAAAACACCAGGGGGACGAACGTATCAACGCGAATCGACTATAAAACCATAACCTTGATTTGGCAAAGGTCAGGAGTCCTAAAAAGTCACAAAACCTTCCCACAATGCATCACAAATCTGTAATGCCGATTTCGCTTATTGTTATGATTTGGGAAAAAGGTACTTCCCTTGGATTTGGTTCGAAATAAACGATTAAGAGTTGCAGGTTATTCATATTTCTCGTTCCTTTGGAGTAAATACTTCCACTTCCGTTCTTTTGGAATAAATGCTTCCATTTTATTAGTGCAACATCTCTGTTCGTTTGGAATAAATACTTCCCCTATTATGGCAAAGGACATCGCCGGATAAGAAATGAAGGACACCCTCTATAGTTTTCAAGAGAACGGATGAATTTGAAATATTCCGCATTATAAAGCAACATGCTCAACGTTTACCTTTTCGTGGTTTAAAAAAAATCCACTTTACATAAATTCTCAAAAAGTCGCTTTAATTTAAAATTATAATACATGCTTCAATGGGTAATTGAAATTTCCAAATATGAACCCCCCCTCCCCCAAGAACCACAATGCCGCTTTGCAAGGATGTGCGTTATATTTATTAGCAACATATATGTGAGTGGCATTCTGGTTCTTGGTGGGGGGGGGGGGAGACCCAGTTTTGCATTTGTGTTTTTGGGGGCCTGGACACTAAATGGAATTGCCAAAAACAACAACTACCTGTTACATATACACATACCGGTAAGGCATGCTAATCTACCAAAGACTCAGTTCGGTGGCCGTGGATGGCCACTTGTTAACAACCGCTGATCATGCAGGTTCTGGGTTTCATAAATCATACTAAAATGCAGGGGGTGTATTTGCTCAATATACTGGTGAATGAAAGCTATTGAACTGCGCCATGTGAATTGAGAAAGTGAGAGTGAGCGTTAACTTGCTCATGCTATATAACGCGGTCATGGGCCATTGTGTTGCATAATAGAATTTGCTTGGTGTAAAGACGGTTATATAATCCAAATGTTAGCACTCATTGCACTTCATCAGTATAAAGCTAATGGTAATGTTTTAAAGAGCTGCCTCGTGTAGCCTCTTTGTAGCTTATGAAGGACAAAAAGGTCTATCTAGACATCATTTACAAAAACCATAACAAAGGGCAGCTATGCAACATCTTCCTGTTTCATTATTTAAATCATACCTGGTCGTTGCAATCAAGGGGGTGAAGCCCATTCAAAACCAGTCGTCCGTGCTGGGCGCTGACATTTTGAATATTGCACGGAATAATTATTAGTTTGGGTGCTTGTATACACACATAATGTCAAATCGATACAAACAATCCGGCAAAATATCAGTTGTTGGATGTTGGGTGCTATTGGGTGGTTAAATTTTGTCCTACCCATGGCCACACAACGAATGAAATGACACGTCAGTCGGCTTGATTTAAATAAACCGCATCAATGAATACATCTTTTCACCTAAGCGCGCCTAAGCACCTAAGCGAGTGAGTATCTGAGCACAATGATCCAGGTACACTATTATTACACCTGGCCACCTCTAACACATACATCAATTTGTATCACTACCGATTAGTGTATATGCAAAGCGGCACCCACAGTATGTGGAAGAAGCGGAGGCAGCCATTGCTTTCTATTGTTGGTACTCTATGTTTTCTTTGTGGTCGGCAAAACATGCGAGACGATGAATTTTTAAAGATGACGTAACGTTTTGCCTCTCTATCTATATAGAACCTCTTTGGTTGCAATGGAGGCATCCTCTAAGCTTTGCCTTTTCCAGAGAGCATGCCCCTGAAGTTTCTCAGACTTTTCTAATTTTTTTCTTGTTACAAGTGTATTTTCAGGATAAAAAACACCTTGCATACATGATATAGTAGTTGTAAAACACCAAGTCAAAATTGATGGTGAAATTTAACAATGGTCACTATAGAGGGCCTCCTTCATTTCTTACCCGGCGATGTCCTTTGATTTTAAAATAGATTG
Organism: Ophioderma brevispina; assembly: GCA_023653785.1. Classification (NCBI taxonomy): domain Eukaryota; kingdom Metazoa; phylum Echinodermata; class Ophiuroidea; order Amphilepidida; family Ophiodermatidae; genus Ophioderma; species Ophioderma brevispina. Next base: position 18,909 of record JAMKCH010010812.1, read on the forward strand.
CATTGCCTGTAGTTAAGCAGATAGTGACATATATTGTAAGAATTGCGCATTTCTTTATAAAAGCATGAAACTTGGCATAAATGTTTAAAATTAAATACTGATTATTTTAAGATATGGAACCACGTCACCGTCAAGGTCAAACAAGGTCATTTGGGGTCATCTGAGGTCATTTACCTTTCTGTTGATAAATACATCATTTTTATGCATGTTAATACCCTAATTTGGTACCCTGAGTTGATATATTGTTGTATATGATTAATACTGACATGATAAATAAATTAAAATATACACCTGTACAAAAAAATCCCCATTTTCACATTTAGTGGGCCTATAAGTATAAAATGTTTTACTTATGTTAACAGTGTATGAGGTCAGTTTTCCCTTGATTCCTATACAACATTTACTGAGGTGAATGAAAACTATCAATCTTTTCTGTTCTTACTAAAGACCTTTCATTCTGGGTAAGACCCAAATTCTATTGTTTTGCATTGCAAAGGAATTCCTACTAGGATGACAGTGTTTTAAGACTTACAATCATTGAAGCAAAGAAATGTATAGGAGTATATTAACCAGTTATAATGCAAATGATCAGTTTCCTCCACTTATGATGACCCTTGTGTTTTAACTACACCCACGTGATTTATGGTTTGCGCACACCCCAGCCCATTGGACTCAATTGAGTGCTTCTGCTCATAAAATTCAAGATTCCTTAAAATGTGTACCGCTGTGGTGTGTTCTACCCTGGCCTATTTTGACCTGTTACCCCCTTCTTGATCCAAATCTATGTATCCATGCCCCTAATCTACTATTGGACACAGCACTATGATTTCCCCCTTTTAAAATGTTAACCACCATAGTGTAAAATTATAAAATATATTAATATATTAATGCGGCTTTTGGTGATTAAATGTGATTTGACTTGTAGCATTGACAGAAATGTATCCCCAGTGAGCTATGTCCCTGTGTCTCTTCAATTACATGTTCATGGTTATGATAAAGGGGAATTTCGTGATCCACAACCCCCTCCCCCCGATTTACCTCAAAAAAGTTTAGATATTTATATGATCTGAACCGTTGGCCCTAGTAATCCATGTGTACCAAATCTTACGTGCCAATTGGTTGCATCTGTAAGAAATTTGCAATTTTGTATTTTCTGTCCATAGACGGAATAGCCTATGGGATCGTGAGAAAAAAGCATTTGCTCAAAACACATAAACCACAAGCTCGGGATCAACTCAAATTTTGTGAATACCCCTCCAACATGCCGTGCTGGGGCCCATGTGGGTTTTGTGTGGGTAAGCTGGGCTATAGTGGGCATGGGTTTTATGTGGGCTATTCCTAATGGGGCCCATGTGGGTTGTAAATGGGTAACCCATGATGGTTTATGCCTCATGGGGCCCATGTGGGTTTTGTTTGGGGCATGGTGGACATGGGTATCATGTGGGCTATTCCTGATGGGCCCCATGTAGGCAACCCATTATGGGTGTTTATTGGGCTTACTTGTGTTGGTCCCATGTGGGATTAATCTGGGCTACCTATCATTGCTTTTACCCAAGTTAATGGTCAGTGGGGCCCACTTGGGTTTTCACGTGGGTTACATGGGTTTACGTGGGCATGGGAATTACATGAGCTTTCTAAATGGGGCCAGTGTAGTTGTTCAATGGGTAACTGATAGGCTTCTTTACTTGGGATTTATGGGGGTTTCCTAAATGGGGCCATTGTAGGTTTTCAATGATGAGTTTCTTTACTTGGGCTTTGATTCAATTCAATGCACGCGAGGATCAAGCAAATGATACAACCCGAGAAAGTAAATTGGTAAATATTATATAGAAGCTCGGAGAAACTGGCGAGCACAGAACTAAAATAAAGACGAAAAATACACGGTCTCGAATCCGGACCTCTCGCTTTCTAGGCGTGAGATATTACCACTAGGCCACAGAGGACTGTGTTAATGTGGATACCAGTGAACGAGCGCTAATGTATTTCAGTCTTTATTTCAGAGTTTCAAGCGGCCGTAATTATATTTTTATATTTTAGAATGGGCGGGCCTCATTGGGCGGGCCTCGCGTGCATTGAATTGAGTTTCGCTTCGTCATAGATTCTGCTAGAATCGTCATAGATTCTGCTAGAATCATGCATATCCCCCCCTGTGAACTGTGTTTTTATATCAATAATAATTAAAACACAACGAAATGAAACAAAATATGTCATTCTGTAACTTATTTTCAAATTTTATTCTTACTTTCATTAATCCATCAATATTACAGTGTCAGCAATGACAAAAAAATAACAATTCGAGTCAACACGATGTTTTGGTCATCACTTTGACGTCACGATGAGAGCAAAATTGGGCGCTTTTGATCAATGAAGCATGGCGAAAAATCCGCCCGTTTTCTTCGTATGTCAAAAAAGCAAAAATTAAAATGCCTCTATTTTGTTAATTTTACATCAAATTGTATTATTTTTTCGGGAATTCGTGATGTATGTACATATATTTTATGAATGTAAGTCAAACTGAGCTTGACAAAAATCTTGACATATTTCCTTTAAAGGTGTTTGTTCCGATTTATGTCGATCCACCGTGTTGTCTACTTAATATGAGAGCCTGGTACTTGCCTACACTCATCGCCAAGTATCATGGAAAACAAACTTGTGGTTTGGTTGGTATATAGAAATGATAACGCACTTGTATTGCAACGTCCTATTCTTTCTGCTATGCTAACATTATATTAATGGTTAACCATTAAAATAGCAGTATTTTGCCTCTATCTTGAGAAAGAAATGGATTAAAAGACTGAAATCTCAGGACGACAATGAGCTGATACGGCCTTTCATCGAAAGTGATACAATTTCCAGGTACGTCGGGGTCCAAAAACGATCGGAATGATATTATGTGATTTTGAGCTTATTTGTTTTGGATAATTTTCAAAGCACTTTTAAACAATCAAATATGTTTCATTAAGGAAATTGCCTCCCCAATTTAAACTCCTCTGTAAGTGACTAAGCCGAAAACTGTTAGTGTTAGGGTTGGTGTTTAAGCACCCTGGATGCGGGTTCATAGTGTTACGAAACCTAGGATTTCTCTGTATACCAAGCATGATGCACCTTTAAAAATGCCTTGTCAAATATGATCTTACACTGTTATTAGTCAAATTTGACTGGAAAACCTGGTACCAGAATATAGTCATACTTGCCAAGACTCTGGTCACATTTATCCGGTTTTGAGTCCAATTTTGACTAGAAAACAGTGTAAGATCCTATTTACTCTACACCTAGTCAAAAGTGACGATGCATTTTTAAGAGTGTGTATATGGCAATCTGACTCTCCATAACCTTGTTCATTAGATAAAATGGTCAGATGAAGAAAATATAAAGTGCGCCCAATGCTCGATATGACACGTTTGAAAGTGCTTAATAAAAGCCAACCAGTATGTGAAATGTGTAGACAAATTTTGTCAAAACAATTATAGACTCAATATCCTATTATCAGACACAGTTGAAATATGTTAAGAATTCAATTGTGTCTCTTTACAAGTTTACGAACTCATTGGTTTTGATTAAATGCCTTTCTTATGACGAATGCACAAGAGATGACTATGTAGAAAACCCTTTTTTCATGCAGAATTTGTTGAAATCTTTGTACTTGCCATGAATCCCAATCTTCTCAAATAATGAGAGAAAAAACACAGAGCGTCCCAGGCTTATTATATTCGACGAAACGAAACGAAACTGGCTCAGTGCGCCCATTGGATTACACGCTTTATTCCGTGATCGTACATTTTACACTCCAATGGAGTAATCCAATGGGTGCACCGCGCCTGTTTCATTTCGTCTCGTCGAATATAATAAGCCGTGTCCCAAAAAGAATACGATTTAATTTTGACATCAATTTAAAAATGTTTGGCAGAGACATGTGCATAACAGGGTCAACGGTCACATAGAGGTCATTAGAGTTCAATGCTGTACACCCTAGAAAGAGTCTTGGGTCAGTGATTCTTTTGACCGAGTTAATCAGTCAATATACACGCATCAGCAGGATGGAACTAGTGAGCGATTATAAGAGAATTCACATAGCATTCAAGGGAATACGAGTGGAAAACATGAAATTACATTACCACTGATATGACCCTTGACCTAGATCTGTATCTCACACCAGATGTGTTGTTTACTTAAATTTGCCATTATAATGTAATTCTCTGAGGACCACCACCTTCCTCTTAGTAACTGTCTTTGATTGGCATATTAATTTCCAAATTGTATCATTTGCGGATATTAGGCCTAAGCTTAAACACCCTTTATTTATAAAACACCCTTTATATTCATTAAATACCCTTTATATACAGTAAAACATTATTTTCAAGTTTGTCTCTTTTGTGCATATTGTGGCTATTTTAGACCTAGTCTGCATCTTTTAATGTATTTTGACCTCATTTGACCTTTTGTGACCTCTAGGTGACCTTGAACTTGACCTGTTTAGGTGGTTCCATTTCCAATTGTTTTCCAAATTTAATTTTCTACCTCTTTCATACATATTGTGGCCATTTTAGATCTATTCTGCATCTTTTAATGTATTTTGACCTCATTTGACCTTTTGTGACCTCTAGGTGACCTTGAACTTGACCTGTGCAGGTAGTTCCATATCCAATTGTTTTCCAAATTTAATTCTCTACCTCTCTGCCAAATTTGATGCTTTTATAACAAAATGCACAATTGTTACCACTATCTGCTTAACTACTGCAGATAAACATTATAAAAGATGGTGCATGGTGCTAATTATTACGTACAAGATGTCATGTAAATCACATGTTGTTAATTGTGTGTACCAAGTATCCGATGATGCTTTCAGCCTTGGGATAATTATCAGTGAAGTTTAACTCCTTTGATTGCAACCACTGTTTTAATGAGTCATTTGTAATTAGGCAAGTAACATTCCAAAATCGCGTTTCACACTCTTGTTTATCATTTATTACCTGTTGCCTTTGGAATTATATGAATAGACCCACCCATAATCTAAGCTGTAGCCTATTTGGAGTAGGTGACTTGAAGGGAATAGTGGGTGCGGAAAATTCCCACTGGAAGGAATAAGGTAGAAAGTAGATACCTTGGAAAGAATAGTGGGTGCGGAAAATTCCACTGGAAGGAATAAGGTAGAAAGTAGATACCTTGGAAAGAATAGTGGGTGCGGAAAATTCCCACTGGAAGGAATAAGGTAGAAAGTAGATACCTTGGAAAGAATAGTGGGTGCGGAAAATTCCCACTGGAAGGAATAAGGTAGAAAGTAGATACCTTGGAAAGAATAGTGGGTGCGGAAAATTCCCACTGGAAGGAATAAGGTAGAAAGTAGATACCTTGGAAAGAAAAGACATTAGTGGGGTGCGGAAAATTCCCACTGGAAGGAAGGACTGTAAAATGGAAAGATGATCAATGTAATTGCGCGACAATAGGTACAGCTAATCCAAATCTGATTAAGTTTGCAACCAAGTGTTTTTGTCGAGCTGGAGTGATTAGATGGTGGAAATGTGTTAAATTTGAGTGTATTGAGTATGTGAAATGGTTATGTGATGTTCGCAATGAGCTCACTTGTCGCTCGCGTGTTGGTATAAGCGTAGTAGTTCCCAAAACACAAGGTTGCCTGGAGTGTTATAAATAAGCACGTGTGGGAACTAGGGGGTCCATAGCAGTCAATTACACGGGAAAGGAGGTGTTATGTTGGGAAGAAGGATATAGGAGTGAAGAGTAGGAGAGAGGAGTTGGGGTAATATGGTTAGAGGTTAAGGATTGGAGTGGATGAGATAAAGAGGTGTGTACTGTAGACGTTGTGTGGATTGACTGGCTGGAATTATCGGGTCCCTGCACGCGTCCAAGCATAGGCCTTGGGTATTGTGGTTGCCGTGCTAACACATGGTCATTTTCCTTTCACTTTCTTTTGGAGTTCCAATGTTTTGGATAATGCTATTGTGAGCTGCTCTGATACTACATACGCGGATATGTTGTGATCTGATACTACATGATAAGACTACATAATCCAATGAGTTACCACACGATCTCAGTTGTCTTTTGTATATGGTTTGATTGTAGGGTCCAGCAGGGATTTTGTATAAAAAAAGGCTTGAATAAATTGAGTGAATGAGATAAATTGTGATTCGCATTTTAGTGTGAATATTGTATGTCCAAGTGCATTGGTTGGGTTCCGGTGTGAAAGCAGATATAGTCCGGCGGGAGCCACAGTCCGGGGCTCCATAGACGATAACGGAATAAAGCGTGAAACTAATGTTAGTGAAGAGTCAACTGAATCGATTGCCCTATTGTTCCCCTTTGTTCCCGGACTATGAGTACGCCGGACCATAATTACTTCTACACCGGCCCCAACAGATCCACAGTTACCAGTGTCTACCCGACCTCGGCTCCCGTTACACTAGTCTTCATTACCAGCCGTTTATACCACAGACCCTGGAAGGGTCTAGGCTTTGCAATGACTAAACAGGTTGGCCTTAAAGGTCCCAGGAAATGAGATGATAAACCTACTCCAAATCTTTACGGGACATTCCATTCCAATAAACAGGGCCAGAAAGAAGAATGCACTACCAGTGACATCATTAGTGAAACTATTGATTTTCATTCAATGTCATGAATAGATTCACACCAGTCACCTGGAATTTTCTATTACTCTCTTAAAAATCAATAGTTTCACTAATGATGTCATCACCAACCCAAATATTGAATGCTTTCTGGTCCCTCCTTGTAGACTTGACACAAACCACATCAATTCTATTTGCATTTCCTGGTACCTTTAAGATGCCATGCGCATGCGAGTGTTGTGTTCTTGCATATGGTGCCACGCACGTGTGAGATTCTGGCCCGATAATATGGTCCAGGACCATAAAATAAGCAGTTAAATTATCTCATAAGGCAGCTATTCACTACTATTTACTTCAATCGTCAATTATGATGTTTTAATTGCAATCTTTAACTCCAAGATAATATAAAAATGAAGTAAAAATTTACGCCTGGAGTGGGGATCGAACCCACCATTTTCGGATTACAAGATGAGCGTCCACAGACGCACACAACGCAAACCGAGCTGCAGATCATTGCTCTTTTGTAATACTTAAATAAACACACTAACGGAATAAATCGATCACATAATCATGAATAGCAACGCTATGAGACGAGTTGAAAATATCTGGTCAAGGACCATATTTTCGGGCCAAAAACTCATATCAGCTGGACGTGGACACGACCGCAAATTACGGCGGTACGCGGTATACGGGAAATGTGAGTGCTGATGACGTATAATTTAGCCAGCCTAGTGACGTAGCATCGTGGGGAAATGTTTGGTGCTTGTCAGAGTCCATAGAGATTTGTGTAAAAACTACCGATAGAAATGTTCGATTTTTTTAATGGGTTCCATAGATTTAGACCCAGTTGAGGGATGTTCTTGTAAGAAAAATATTCTGACCCCCTGATGCAAAAACATCCATAGAACACCTTTGTTTTTCAGAGATATTTGATATTCAGTTTCATTTACACACATTTCTCTATGGGGGACTGATAACGTTAGTCTCTTTCGCAGTATCAATTAAGATACTTTCAGCACCGCCGGAAAAGCAAATCACTAGAGGAAAGAATTTTCATGGACAACTTCGTTGCAGTTCAGCGTGAATGGGTAAACGTTTTTCCTAGTAGGGTAGCAAGATTCTAAATACAAATAGCCCCAAATATTACACTCAATTCGCGCTGATATAGGGACAACCTGTACTTTTTTAAGGGTTGGAGCTGTTTGTGAGGGGCGCAGAGCAATTAACTTTGCAGCACTTCTAGTCCGTGCGTTCATAATACTGTGTGCTCTACGGTCAATAATATATGCAGTGATCAAATCATACTGGGTCATTGGTAAAAGTAACGTACGTTAAAATTCAAAACTACCGTATAAGACAGTGGGTGCTCTTGAATCCAAGATATGTTAACAATGGTTTTTTGCGCTGTCCAAACGGTGATATGGGGTCCCGCACTATTACTTTCAGGATACGTACCTAACAATAGAATCCAATACAAGTGCGGGTCGGACTGTCCCAACTCAACATAAAGTTCCTACTCGTCGTAGTTGTAAGCATGTTAGGATAACAAAACACTTGGAAATGAAAGAACCTTGGTCTAAACACATTAAAACGCAACTTTGTAATAGCACGGCGCTAAATTTAACACGTCTTTAGCCAAAAGAAAACCGCGGGAATGCGTGTCGTGTACACACTCAAAATTGTTTTCTTAACATGTTTAAAAAAATTAATTTTTTTAAGACACCTTTGAAGAGCGGTTTTGCGCATTGACGCACAAAAACTCTTTTAATTTTCTAACAATTGTTTTTTTTACAGTAAGTGATTTTAAATGAGGTTGTATAGGGGGGGGGAATCGATTGTATGAAAACCTAAACAGCGTTCAATTCAGAAAAGGTACGTATACAAAATAAGTGTTTGTACCTGGATGTTTACCTCTCAATCATTTGCGTAGATTAGAAGCCAGCTGAAGCGAGTTTCTTGGCTGATTGAAATGCTTCTAATCTTCTTCCTTGTTTCACCCTAATGGGTATTCACGCCAAAACGTTCCGCTCCTAGACAAAAGCCGTGAAATCGAGTATAATACAAAGGCCCTGAAGGTCGGCAGCAATTCTATAAGAATTCCAAGACCATGTTTCCTCTACACGACCGGTGGACAAATACGTTTGGTATCATTTTTACAAAAATACCGATTGTGTTGTTATTTGTTCATGTTTGCTTTTGTAATTTTACCATATTTGTTCAAAATAAGTACATTATGACATGAAAAGCTAACAAGGTGAGTAATAAGCTGAAGGTGTTCAAATAGGCAAAAGTGGCACTTTCTAATAGGTTAAACGTTCTGTCCGAGCAACCACTGTACTATATGATCCCGAAGCAAAAACTAATTGGATTGAAATAGCCCTTCGACCCACTACAGACTCAAAAGCTACAATCCGGGAAAAAGTTGTTAGAACACTAATCACTCATTGTAAAATATGCGTCTATTTTACAATGTAAGTTGTTTTTGACTGATGGCAGGTTTTATTAAATGAAGACGGAACTTGTCTCTTGGTCTCTCAAACCTACCCAACAAACCAGGCCCTTGGCCCCCAACGGCCCCGATCCATCATGTTGGTAGAGGTGACAAGGATGGTGGTGAGATAACTCGAGTGTGGCTCACAGTTGAATATGGGAAGATGGGGAACACTTTTGCAAAATCGGACGTGCATTATGTTCTATAACCATTTTTTCCCGGATTGTAGGATAGGGGGGGCTTGCTATTCTTTAGATTTCTCATAATAACAACATAATTTCATATATGTTGATACATTCGAAACATTATGACGGGGTTTATATTAGCATACCAATTTTAAACTTATTAAACTTTATTTAAGGATAGATTTGGTGGCTAAAGCTAGCAAAAATGTTGAAAACATTTGGTCATCCGGTAGTCTCTTATGTAAGTGTAAAATAAACGTTTGGAAAAGTTATTATATTCATATTTTTTCTTATAAACAGAGTTGTAAAATATCACATTCAACGTGTGTAAAGTCTGGGATTGTAAGACCGTAAAATACACATGTGTGTATTAAGTTTTATTATACTTTCTGATCTGAGTGCTTTGTCATATCGCCCATTTAATATTGAAGGATGGGCTAGAAATGGTTTATTTTTTTTTACAATATTATTGTTTTTTTTTTTTTTTTTTTTTTTTAAATTTTAATTATATTAGGTATTTACACTTAAAATGTATAAACACATCGTTGTTTGAAACATTTGCGCAATTTCTCCAGGTCAGCACACGAGCCTTTAATTGCATGATTCACGGACTGTTCCCTAAGCTCTAACAATGCTGCAAAAGTGTATATTATACAAAACGTATTCCTATACACGGACAATCATAGTTAATCCTGTGTCATTTTGCATAGCAACGGGAAAATGTAACAAAACTCTTTGAAAAAGGTTGTTTACAGTACAACATTTGCTATAACTTTATACTATCATTACCGGATTCCATACCACGAGGTCGTTTTTGAGAATTTCAAACTGGAAATGTTCGATAGTCACTCAATGGATACATTATCAACAAGAGCCACAACCAACCCTCTCTATTGAAGCCTGTATGAAAGATTCTATTACAAGTCACCGACCGCTAGTCCACCGACTGCAATTCGGGGGGCGGTATGTGTAGTACATTCCGGACTGACCTAAGTCTCAATTCACCGCGTTGCAAATATACTCACACACCGAATTCTGTGTGGGACATTGTACGCAGTCATACAACCAAAACCGGTTCCCGCGGCATATAATTATTACAGCAATCAATACTCCCATTGCATTTCCCAATCAAACGTGTAGGGGTTCCACTGCCGGAAATCGCATGCATATTTGCTTATGCACCTAGTAAAAGTGAATGGTGGGGGGGGTCTCCCTTGCAATGATATACTGGTGTTGCTTCAGGATAATCTAAGTAATACCGACACAGTATAGTAACTTCACTATCAGTAGTCACATATATCGCGCATAATCCTACGCTTATTTAAGAATACTTTTTCAACCCCAATTTCCCGGGATTGACTCATGGCGCAACGATATACTAACACAAAACAACACCAACACTCACACGGTAACTCAAATACCTTTAGTAACTATCGAACAATCTCTATTCTGGCCCATTTTTTCAAAAATTCTTGAAACGTGTCTTCATAAACGTCGCTTTAAATTTAATTTCCATGTTAACTTCACTCAGGATGTCATTTCGGTTCCGTTCAGGTAGATCTTCATAACACTGGTCCATCCTAGAAGCCTACAATGAAATAGTAGTCCTGCCCTCGATGATAAAAAGTTGAGTTATTGTGATTGGTCTTAGACCAAAAGCATCAAAGGAATTCGCTACCATAAGACCATGAAATTACCTTTTGGTCTAAACTCACCCACGTATGGTATTGCGAGTAGCGCCTTTGGTTGGTTTAAGAATTATCTAGAGCAGACATAACGTCAAGATTCCAACCATCTGTTGACATTAACAATCACCATTACCGAAAAGACCTGTGGGGTCCACAAGGCTCAATTTTGGGGGCACTTCTTTCTATTGGTGGGGTATATATAATGATATCGTTGATCTTCTTCAAATTTCTTCTCTTTCTTCTCCATATTGCGGATTGATACAAACTTACTAGCATCACACAAAGACTTTAGAGCTCTAGTCAACAAAAATCAACACTGAACTTATTCACAACATTTCCATTGTTTAGAGCTTAATAAAGTTGTCACGAATTTAAATAAACCAACTTATTATGGGTACACAAACATGTCTGATAACGTGATTTCCAATTGTGAAATTTCTATTGACAACACAAGTATTTCACGTGTTCCTCACACTAAATTTTCTTGGTGTAACAAATATGAATGTCTCACCTGAAGCAACACACAACTTACCTTTTCAATTTGTCTCAAAATATACAGAAATTTTGTCATCGCCTTAAATAGTTGTCTTCCTTTAAAACAAGCAATTTTTCCAAACTTTACAAGAGTCTTGTACTACCTCCATATTTATGTACTGCAATATAATCTGGAGAGATCTTAATAATTCATTTTTTGAACACCAGGGGTTCAATATTAGGCAGGCAATCATTCGCAATTTGTCAAATTCACCCTTTTTAAGCAACTCACCACCCCCCTTTAGTGCTGATCTAAAAACACCACTGTTCATTGAATTCATAAACTGCAAAGTTGCGCCTTTTTTATTGTACAAAGATAAAAAACAGATTTATTACCGACGAAATTTCTCTCCAATTACTTAATCAAAACAAATACAAATCATGAGTTATGTACAAAACAATCTCAAAATTATAGACCATCTGTATTTCACACTGACCTCGCAAGAACCACCATTAAAACCAAGGTCCTATTATTATGAACTCTAATCCCCCAACAATTCGGACTCCATATCGATTTACTCTTTTAATCAAAAGTATAAGGCGATATCATTGCCCATTATTAACTGACTTTTTCCTTCCTCCCAACATTTTCTAGTGGCTGCCATGTCCATGTCCCACCTTTTTGTCCCTGTCTTGTTCTGCCACCTTATCCCATCTTGTGTCTCTAGTCCTGTTGTCTCCGTATAATAGTTTTATGTAAATTTCACTTGCTACCTTATGTATTTTGGGTGACCATTATTTCGAGCGTAGCTCTGTTGGTTTCACCCCGCGATCTAGTATACTTATACTTTATACATCAAAATTGTTTATCGCTTCTTCATAGTGAATAATGATTGATTGACGGAAAGTACTTAAATTTGCTTGTCCGCTTCCGATAGCCGAGACCATACCGATTTTCCCATTTCATTGTTGCTCAAATAATTTTGATCAAGACTGAGTCTCTCGACACGGTCATGCCCACATATTTCAGATTTCCGAAACTCCCCAAGCCTTATCACAAATAAACGTCAACCATCTCCAGTAATGAGAGTAATTAGCGGCGTGCTCTTCATTTTTATTGTATACGAAGAAGACGTGTTCGTGCATAGAAACATGAGAAAGAAGGATATGGTTCAACGGTGTTACTTTAAATAAACTGTTCATCGGCTTACTTCATCTTATTTGCCCTAAATCCGATTTATTGGATCAAAGACCGTGCCCTACTTGCCGGAGAACATTACTGACCCGTGAAATTAAACCCAGAAATATTCCATATACTCAGGTTGTCACGGTATGTTTCATAGAGCCTATACACTATGATCGTGTCCCAGTACAGCGAACCACTCGTCTCTGCAAACTGCATCACTTACAGATAACTTTGACCACCCAAATTTTCAAAGCATTTTTACACTTTGGACACTTTTCCGACACAAACAGGTGTGGTTTGGGGCGATTCAAATGCTTTATCAATCTTCATCATAGTCATAATTTCACAGGAACTAACAGGATATTTTTAAATCAGGATAAAATAGTGGAGCGAAAGTATGTACTTACGAATCTCTTCGTAGCATGGCTGACAATGACCTCAAATTTTGGGTAAGTGCAAATCACCATGTAGGAGGCCTTACCGTTTCAATCTGCATCCACATATAGTAGACTTTCATCCATTCATATGTTCCCCTATATTTATTTTGAATCCATTTGGCATTCGAAAATAGCGTAAAACTTTTGTTTTGGAAAACGTGCCGTGACTTTCATGCGCGATTTGTCCGATGATAGGCTGATGATCAAACACAACTGTGCTATTATTTTTGGGATTGACTCGAGACCAGAAAACGAGTCCTCCTGCCGTACCGGCCCCGCACCGCTTAGTGTATAACACACACGCACACACACTGTTTTGCGGGTTGGGAAGAGAATTCATCATATGACTGAATGTTCAGAACATTTCCGGATGGTCATCCCCAGCTTAATATCAGGAAGGTCGCTACAAGCTTTCAAAATCACTGGTAATCGCCACAATTTATTGTAACACGACATGTGAACCCAGAGGGTGTTTTGAGCCAATCCCACAATACACCAGGTTTTTTTGGGAACTTTGCACCGTCAAAATTTAATCCCATAAAAATCCTATTCTTGACACATAGAAACATGGTAAAAACCACTGACTCCTAATACTCATTTAGGCCCACAAAGGCATTAGTACTTAGGGAATGTTTTTTTAGCATGATTATTAAATTTTTAATTAGTTTCTTAAACTGCCTTATTTGGAACACTTTTTATCCCTAAGTACTGCACGGGGTATTTAGTACCGGTACAAATTATGGCACTATTGCGATACCCATCGTGGAAGGGATTGTTCCAAACACCCTCTGATGTGAACCGAATGTGAATAGCTGACAACAATGAACGTGATTTAACATTTCCCGATTTTCTTCTTTGGCAGTAAAGGGAATCGTTGATAAACGAGTATAACTTTAGTAAAAAAGCCGTTATTAATCCCTGTGATTATGATTAGTGGAGCATATTTCAATTGTGAAATTTTCTTAATTTTTGTGTGCCTCTGTCCCCATTGCCACCCGTTAGTGTTGTTGGCTATCCTACTGTTTTGAATACGCTAGCCCCGATCTCAAAGTTGTACACCCGAGGGGCGACAACCAGATATGTGGTACCATATCTAGCTAAAATAAGAAAACCTCCTTTATTGCCCGGGGTCCAACATTCAATCAAGGATAGCTTAGCCAAAAAAGGGTTGATTTTTGCTGTAAAAATTTTACGTATTTCTTTCTTAAAAAGTCCTGTTTTCCTCAATTCTTTAGCCAACGATATAAATAAAGATTATTGGTCAGAACAAACGCGGAGATCCCTACCAGCAGAGAACATTTAGCTGAAAATTAATATACTGTTTTAGTAGCATGGGTTGGGGGGGAAAACACAACAAGCTATTGTCAATTACCTCCTGTTGTGAAACTTTTCCCTTCCTTCCCGACTGGCCATGCTTGAGTCGGATGAACAGAATTACGTCAAAGGTCCAATCGAGCGGCCCGTGAAGTTTCCCAAACAATTAGCCGGTGACTAAGTAATCCTGGGTAATCGATTTCAAAATCCAGCCATCTCCTTCTTTCCTCATCTTCTCTGATAATCAATGACCCAGGTCCCATTGCGTGAAATGGAAGGTATTCACACCAACTTTTTTTGTTTTTTTTTTGTTCATATTCCACCAAGTGTGCGAATGAGCTTGTGGAATAAACAGATATTGATTTACAAGGGGAATATCTCTCTCCTCTCTTCTTCTCCCTCTCTCGCTCTCTCTCTCTTCTTCTCTCTATCTCTCCTCGATCGACTCTCTCTCAAAATCTCGCGGTACACGCACCCACACGGCACTACACCCACACATACACGATACATACACACACACTCGCATCCTCTCTCTCACACACAAAACACACAGCACACCAAACAACACACTCACACACAACACACACACACGACAACCAATATGGCTCGATCATATTACATGTATATGCTTAATGCCAAGTGGATCAACACTACTACCAACTCACCTGCTTGTCCCTGATAACGTCAAAACACACAAAAAATTTGGACAGCCTGACGTGTTCCCTCGAAAAACATTTACTCAATATAAACCGCCGTGTACACCAGTATTTATAATGACTAAATTCAAGGTTTACTCACGATTTACGTTTCATTTGCTCATGCACAAAATTAAATACTGTACATGCACCCTTGGGTTTATTGTGAGTATACGAATAATAGGCCTGTTTTGGTAGATCCTTGTTGTAATTCTTAGATCATGAAAGAAATCAATCAAGCCTATAATACAGAATAGAATTAAGCTTATCAACCACCGCTCAACTCTACCTTCTCATGACATCGTAATGGGTATTTCTAGTCTGTTTTTTTATTCATGCCACTGCATGTATATTTAATTTCGAGGGTATTTATGGTTTCACTTGTAGGGGATGTGTTGATTCCAATCAAAAAAGCCGAAGACACTGTGGAGGACATACATTAAAGGGTGACTCAGAGACTTCCTGAGGAGGGCGCCCTCAATTTTCAAACAAATCGTGTTTTTGCATATACCTAATGCTTTTCCATATACTAATCACTGTGTGAAATAGCTCTGCTCAAATCGAAGTCCTTCATATAGAAAATCACAACTTTGTTATAAAATTCCGGATCCGGAATTTTTGTTTTACACAGTATCCTATGGCACGTAATACTATACATAAATGTTGACTGTATCAAAACGAAAAATCCTATTGATCTCAAACTTTGGAATTGTGCATTTTAGGTTACTACCTTTAGTTCTAGTTGACTAATTTTAATTATTATGCAAACAATTTATATCAGCCCGGTATAACCGGGGGGGGGGACTCAGATCAGGTTTGTCGGGGATCTCCCAATACCTTTAAGTTTTGAGTACAACCCCCCCCCCCCCTCCACGCGGTATGAAGTTTGAAATAAATTTCATAGGTGGAATTATGTACACACAGCTCGAAGGGTGGAAATGGAGTACAGACAGTATCGATAGATTTTAGTTCATTACTGTATGTTCCAATCTCCGATGACCAGAGCAGGCAGGTGTTACAAGAAGACCTCTGCACACTTAAGTATTTATGAGAGAGACAAAATTTTGGCGCAACTCTCAAATTTCGAAGAACGAGAAAGGGTTAGCGATGTGATTTGATCACAATATTGCTAGAAAATCCAATGGTTGCCCAAAATCAAATATGCGCCGGGAACCATTCAAGTGATCTTAACTCTTTCAGTAGACTATTTATTAGATACAGAATACATCCAGAACACCTAAAATATGTTCTGTAGGTGTTCAAAATCTGTTAAAATTGAACACGCTCTGCATTCTGCAAGTGTTCTTTGAACACCTCTGTAACGTATTTCAACACATCCGGACGCGTCAAGTATTATGTACTTACGCAGGTCTAGAGGCATGATTCAACGGTCTATAGCTATGCCTTATGCTTTATACTTATAAGATCTATGTATTTGATCATTAACAATCCTTATACGACATTTCTGTGCTATTAGCATTCTCAAACCATAACACTTAAGTGACCAAGGGGGGTTCCTATGGACCCCCAAAATTTGTTTTCGCGCTGGCCGCTTTATGCGTGGGATTTTTGCGCCGAAATTGTTTGTAATTGTTTGACTTTTAAATGCGCTTCTTTTCATATCAAAATAATTAAAATCGGCCAAGCCGTTAATGAGTTAATTAGTGGGGGTCCCATGGACCCCCCCCCCCTTGGGCACTAACGGAAGTCATCTGAGAATATTTTTTAAAAATCAAAGAACCAAAGCGATTTTTTTTGCTGATATAAGTTCACACATATGTAAGTAAACAATTATTAACAACATTAAAAATAATTAACCCTTTATGTACTGAAAACGAACAATTTCATCGTGGGCGTTGCTCAATCGTTACTGTACAAACTCTATGGGAAAATGACGTGTATTTTGCAACACCAGTAAAAAATACAGAATTCCTTAAAACGGCTGGTTTTGTGTTAAATATATGTAATTTGGGTCTTCTAGAATAGATATCAACATAAAATAAGTTTTCAAAATGTTTGATGTAAGCGCAAGGCTCATTTGAGTTTTTCCTTTTTTTGCCCAATTTTCGCGTGTTTTGAAAACAACATTTTGCCCCTTATTTCCAGCCGAAATAACAAATTTCATTTTTTGTTGCTGATTTGGGGTTGTCTTATGACCCTTCACATGTGGTATAAATTTCGTGCAAAAATTCCTTCGGAAAGTGGTTTCCTTGGGGGGGAGGGTCCCCCTTGGGCACCAACGGGAGTGAAAACCCCTTGGTCACTTAAGGGTTAAGATGGCAGCCAATATAGCCGCCGTTAAAGAGAGTTAAGATCAATCTATATCTGTAGTATATGTAATTGTATCACCCAATTATTATTATAAAGGTCTAAAGTAATATATAAGATATACAGACTGTCCCAATAAAAACTATACAATCAAAGATTAATTTTTTTGGCAAAAAAATTAAGTTCCTCTCAACTGGAGTTTTACTGATTCTTTTTAGGAGTATTCCAGCTTTCATGAGATTTTTAGTTGGTGTAATTTGGGGGTCTGGTTCAGGAGTTATGGCTAATTACCTGAGACAGTTGAAAAACCTGTTGGGCCAGTTCAGCCTATCCTGATATCAAAAAAAAACAAAGTTGCCATTGAAATCACCTTCAAGACATTCTTTATTGAAAATTAAAATAAAGTAGTATAAAGTGCTGCTTCTTTTGTGATATAAGAATATTTATAAACTTTATAATGTTGCAATTGCTAATAAATACATGTGCATTGGGAAATTCAATTCCAAAACAGTCTTGTGTCTCAGGCTTTATTCCAGGTTTCAGCAGAAGGTAAGAAACATAAAAACACCTTGTGAAAGTAAACTTTAGACCTTTGAACACCAACCATACGTTCCTTTATTGTTCTTTGTTGAACACTGCTTTCTTCTTCATCATATTCCGTCCTCCTTGGCATCTTTGAGAAGTGGGGATAGGGGAATGGTAAATTTGTGCCCTCCACATTATGTGTTGTCCACACATTTGTCCTCACAGACTTGTAACTGTTGCATAGCTCAGCAGTCAAATTCACCCAAATTTCCATGAATTTCAGGATTCTTGCCCCCTGAGAGTGAGTCCCCCTCATTTCACCCACAAGATAATAATTTCTGGTGCTTTCAACTGAAAATATATATTGATTAGTCAATGCATGATAAAGCATTCACTCTGATCTGTGCATTATTCTTTTGTATTGAAAATGGTTTGAATCCCCAAATGATGCTCAAAACAACGCTACAAAACACGCCTTATACCTTTAGTTTCTGAACCTTCAGGTGAAACTGGCGTCCAAGTGGTAGTTTATCCTTTGTGTTTCAACTTACTATATCTCCGCTTATTGGTCCTCAAATTGGATGGAATAAAAGCGAGGATTTAGCGTAGGAATCTTTGTGTACAAATAAAGTCAACATATCTGGCAAAATGGCACAGTATTTTTTTTATAATTTAGTTTGATTGTATAGTTTTTATGGGACAGTCTGTATAGTATTTGACCATTAGACAAATCCTTATCCCGCATATTTTCTTAATATATCTGCCTTTTTTAATTTTTTTAGCACCTATACATTATAATATATCTGCATTTATTTAGTTATATAGCATCCAAAAATGTAGGTTTAAAAAAGTTTACACTTAAAGTATGAATATATTTATTTTAAGCATTGAGCAAACTAATATCTGGTATTTGCTTTTGACAACATACTTAAAATTCAAGATGCCGCCGATGTATAACAATTTGTCAGTTTTTAACGATCATAAAAGGCAGCCATAATTGGGTGGCATTTTGATTTGTAAGCAGTTAACCTACCTGAAATGTTAGATATAAGTTTCTACTGGGTAAAAAAGACCCCCCAAAATATGTCTCTATCACAAAAACTTGATGAATATGGTCAATTTAATGATTTCAGGCTCCTGGATTTCTGTGCGGCCATCTTGGATTGATTGTAATGGTTTGATCAAATAATACAAGTACCTGTTCAATAGATTCATCGATTTTTATATAAATTATTGAAAATCTGGATATAGATGCACAAAAGTATGACCAAATTTTAATTCTGAATTTTTAGAAGTGGTGGCAGCCATATTGGTTTCTATAAAATGCCACTGAACGAAATTTTGGCCACCCTCCAGAAATTATTGGCTAGGTCCTAATAAACTAAAATCGTCAATAGAAAAAAAGTGCTGTACTATTTCCGTTTCGACCTGCGCCCATAATCCTTCTTCAATGTCATGATGATCCCTTACATGCCTTTGCCTGTATTGCTTTTGTCCCTATATCTGTAGTACAGAGGCTATCCAAAAAAAAGTTGTTAACACTCGAGACAAAAACATTGTTGACAAAAAAGTACCATGTCTTTGTAGTATCACTTTAGGCCAATAAAATAAGCTTTTAATGGGCACATGTGGGGTCCAGTGGATAGAACTACGCGCAACTCAAGATCTGAAGTTGTGGGTTCAATTCCCACTGAGGCCAACGGGTTGTGCACATGGGCAGGGCATTTTAGTTCCCACGCGTGCCTCTCTCTTCCCAGGAGTAAAATGGGGAGCTGTTTGGGGAATGTTACAATCTAAGTGGTTGATAGGAGCTTCCCTACTCAGGGCTGCGTCCTAGTTGAAGCGAAATGATTCTGATGATTTCCTATCCTAGTGACAGCGTAATAATATTTGTAAGTTGCCATGACACTACGTGAATGTCGGTATTTATTTTATTTTTTTTTATTTATTTGCCATTTATTTCATCCAAACGATACGTAGACAAAAGATATGCTTTCATAGTGTGCAAAATCGACTGGTCCGATTTCTCCTTTAAAGATATTTGAAATTATGACGCAACACATGGATACGCTGACTTCAGCCTGCACCCTCCCTTATTCAATTTAAAAGAAACAAATGAGATCTTGCGTGTTATTCTGTTGAAAGGAGAATTCGACTTCGTGTTTTCACTACGCGATCGTTGTTGATGCTACCACAAACGGCTTCTTTCTAACAAGAGATGCGGCTTGAGTCTTCGATTAGAGTCCATATGGGCCTGTTGGCGTCGAAGGGTGTCTTATTTCCAATCCGCATGACTTACTGTCCATGTAAGCCTATTATCAGAGATTATTATTTTTCTTCTGTTGCGGTGGTTTGCGGTGCTTTTGTTGTTATTCTGCCTACAAAATCATAGGTTCTCCTTGAGAATTCGATACGGAAGCGCCTGATTGTTTGTTTGTTGGTTTGGTATGGTATGTTTGGGTTTTTCATTCATTGTAAGGTTGAGTCTGCTAATGCAAGTGGACGGGCTGGATTAATTTTTGAAAAACATACGCCAAAGTATCATCGATTATTAAAGGTCCCAGTAACTGCGATGAATAACCTAGTCCAAATGCTCATTACGGGCATTCCTTCCAATAAACAGGCCACAACAAGAATACACTACCATGACATCACTTGTGAACTATGATTTCAGTCAGTGCCATGAATAGATTCCCCCAGTCACCTGGAAGGTTCTATTACTCTCTGAAACAACCATCAATAGTTTCACTAATGATGTCCTTACCAACCCAATATGAATGCTTTCCTCGTCCCCTCCTGTAGACGTGACAACAAACCCAACCATTTCTTCTATTTGCCTTTCCTGGGACCTTTTAAGAAAAGACAGTGTTCACAATTTATTGACCAAAAGGGATTGGCCAATGTCTTCACAAGTCGATTCAATATTCAATCAGCACTTTCAGTATTTACAAGATTATTCTTCCCTACAATCTACACATGTACCAATGCAAGTCGGACAAATCCGCGATTTTGCACTCTCCTTTTTGAGAAGCAACATCTTTTGTTCTATAATATCGAATTTGGGAAGGAAGTAAATGGCAAATACCAGCTCATTTATTTGGCTTTTAATCATATAAAACTATGACCCGTGCGTCTTAATGTTTAAAAACGCCTCTGTTCCGAGTGTTAGAAATTTGAACTTACTTCTGCTAACAAAATCTCCGTTTTGATGAGGTAAAGTGGGTGAAGGACGTATGTCTATCGGGTCACCCACCTTTGACGAAATGGCTTTGTACTATTGGCCTATACTACTTGGCTACAGCCGTGGCAATGAGCCATGTGGCCCAACCATAAGAAGGAAGCACCGACTTCGACCATCCGATTATTTAAATCTGTTTATATATCCATTCCCAGCACAAAAGGAAGGGTTCAACAGCGACCCCTCCCTTGATCATAATCCCTCGGCCGCAATCGATGATCGGCGGGCAATCATCACTGGAGAATTTTTTGAAAACTCTAATATACGAAAACGTAAAAGTGGAAAAGTATATTGCCCTATGGGGTGTGTATTTGTTTGCTGTTTTCGTTAAATCGCATGCTGTACATCCGTTATGCATTCATCTTGATGCCCAAGATTGCCCAGTGAGAGAAATAAAGGATAAAGCCGTGGCTGGGGTCCAGAATCGGAAAAGCAGGGGCACAAATTGATTCAAAATTGCGTGTTATCAGCCAATACGTTGAACTGGGTCACAGTAACTCTTTACACCTTTATTGTAGCTTGGAATGTCATTTCGTATAGTGGTCCACTTGATACAACAATAATCCTACTTCAATAAAGAGTTCTGCATGAATAAGTCTGTTTGCCGATACCTCGCAATATTTAACTCTTCCTTGTACCCCTGCTTTTCTGATTCTGGATCCGCCACTGGATGAAAGTTAGAGTAAATTTGAACGTGTTGACCCGGGGGAGCCGTCTTGGATTTTCGTTGGGCACCCATGCTCGTTCCAGGGGTTCTGAAAGTGACCCTAACGGGACCAATTTTCAGTTAAAATCTACCCGGCCCCTAATGGGACCAGTTTTGGTTTTGGTGAAATTATAATAGTTTTCAGTGAAACTATACGCCTAACGGTACAGCAGTAATATGACATCCTTACTGCGCTATTTTAAATATATTTTCCATTAGTATTATCCCAGTTATATACTCTCTTTTGAAATTCCACTTATAATGTATTATAAACATCTTTACTTGTATAAGTTCGTGTATACTCTCATTCATCTGGGTGTATAAATAAGTAGTGAATTAAATTATGACAATCAAAAGATTCATCACTTAAGTGGAGCAACCGACGTTGCGGGTGATACCATCACCCTTCAGCTGGGTTGTGATGGAGTAGACTTCAATCTTCGATGTTAAAGGGTGTTGTGAGTGACGTCATCTTGCGTGGAAGAGCTCTTATGGTTCGGTCCCAGGCGTGAAATAAGTTGTTCCGAAAGCCCCCACTACGGTTGAGGGATGGTTGTTCTGCCCTCACCCAAATGGCTTCTTTGACTCCTCGCTCAAACCACCGATTTTCTCAATCTAGGATTTTCACCTCCTCAAAGTCGTGTCCGCTGGCCCTCCGGTGGGAGTACACTGCCGATTCGACGGGGTCTGAGCTAGAACGAGTGTGTTGTTGGAGCCTTTTCTTCAGTGGTTGGGAAGTTTCTCCAATGTAGCAATCAGCACAGTTAAACACATCGGAGCATTGAATACCATACACAACACCGCTTTGCCGAGCCTGGGGCTGTTTGTCCTTGGGATGTACTAAGGATTGGCGAATGGTGTTGGTATAGGTTTAAAGTGAGTTGAGATATTATACTCTTTGAAAATACTTTTGAGTTTCTCGGATAAATCACCGTGTTATGGTATGGTTACACTGGTACCCCCTCCTGAAGATTGGTTAGAATTGGTACTGGATTTTTCACTTTGACCTGATTTCAGAGCTTTGTCAATCGCCCAGTTCTTGTAGCCGCACTGACGGAAAGCATGTTTCAGATGCTTATGTCCAGCGTCTCTATCCGACGCTTTGGTTATAATAGAGTCCGCTCTGTGGTACAATATTTTCACCACACATATATACGAAAGGATTACGGAAAGGATTGTCTTAAATTAGTTAGCGACTTTGAAAAAAACGCGAGGAAGATTGCCAGTTATCGTAAACCAGTATGGTTCCTCTCCGTTGTTTACAATCGGGGACTTTATAATCCACGGAGTATAAGTTTGAGTTCTAAACATCAAAGGACCTCGCGCGGATAAAATTATTCATAGCACTGAACGGAAATGCCTGAACGAACAAATCAAAAACAACCTTTACCATCAAAGAGCTAATTTCCAAGAAATCTGAAATTCATGTGAATTTGTTTGATCTGTTACCCCGGGAAACTTTTCCAACAGGGTCGCCAAGTTCACGGAGCATGCGCAGTTAGCCCAACACGAAGACGAAAAATCTAGACAAGTTGTCAAAGTTGACAGGCTTGAGTCGGATTGGAGGAATAAAGAGCAAAAGTCCACCAATAATGTGAAAGAGAGCGTTGTGGTTATCAGAGGGCTTGTTAGAGAAAGGGCTGAATGTTCGCCGTATCTCTAAAGTGTTTAATCAAATTTATCACAGCCACTGAATCCGCTATAAATAACAGTATATTAGAGCCTTCGAAAGCGGAGGAGCTCAGACAAACGGGTGAGTGCTAGATTTTAACGTGCTAACACCACCCCAAATAATCTCACTAAGGAAACGAGTATGGCTTTAGTAGTCTCACGAAGGACAAGACATCACTACCTTCCGCGGACAGGGCAGATGCACCGTTGTCTTGGAAATTCTAAAGATTACGAATCTCAAGGCTAAGGACCTTTGAGTGACATCAAAACATACACGCCACTCAAACGCGACCCCACTAGTTCAATTAAAAGCATAGTCACCAGCAAGCGGTAAGGACTTGAGGATGATGTTTTTAGATGCAAAACTAAAACATCAACTGTACCCACGGCTGAATCCATTCCTGCCTTTTATGGTCTGCCAAGGTGCACAAAAATAATGGTCCCTTGAGGCCCATTGTCAGCAGTATCGGTGCTGTCACCTACGATATCGCAAAATACTTAGCCAAGATCCTCAGCCCTCTGGTCGGCCAAAAAGAACACCATGTTTTGATTCTAAATACATCGTTGAAAAAAATCAAGGGACTCTCTCTGGAACCAGATGAAACCATAACATCCTTTGATGTTACAGCCCTCTTCACTAGCATACCCCCCGGATACGCGTAAAATGTGTTCGGGAAGGTTTGATAAAGGTTCCAGCTTGCAAGAGCGGACGGATTTATGTAATCTTTTGGAACTTTGTTTGGACAACACTTATTTCAGATATGCGGCCAATTTTAAAACCAAACCCATGGATGTAGTAGGGGTCACCGGTTTCACCGGTCATCTCCCAACCTATATATGGAAAGTTTAAACGCTTAGCCTTTGTATCCTTCAACGGTAGTAGCCAATCCACGTGGTACCGATATGTTGAGGATATTGGGTATGAATTAACACACATGGAATTGATCGTTTCAATAACATGAAAAAAGATACCCATTTTAAAATCGCAATAATGCATGAAAAATGACAGCCTTGTTCTACTGCAAGAAAAATAAACCAATTATGGTTACTTTGCATGATATGTTTGGTTAATTTTCCAATTTGAATCATTAAACCAGTCATGATCACAACTGATTTGTACCCCTAGTGGGACTATAACTTGAATACTGTGAATTTGATCCAACAGCGGTAGTCCCAGCAGTGAAGCTAGTCCTCTTTTTTGAGAACAAGCATGGGTTCCCGATCCAAAAATCCAAGAACCCCCCCCGGGCGTGTTGATCGGTTTCCATGAAGCCGACATTATGTTTGAGTATTTTCTATCCAGCAATTCATCGAATGCTGATTCGCTGATTCCGATGACCCGGAATATTTACACAATGAAAAATAGCCAGAACTGCTAATTTTCTCGAGCGAGCAAAAATCGGATTAGGATTATCCTAGGAAGGGCCATTGTGAGGATATGAATAACAATGCAATGATAGGGCGGCAGAGGATTGGTCAAAGCAAAGTGGTCGATGGCTCCTTCTATTTCCTTTCTTCATGCTTGGTTATTGCGATTTTGTTATATCGATTCGCGCTGATATAGGAGAACTGAATTTTTACGGGTGAGAGATGCTTGTGAGGAGGTGCCACAGCAATTGCACTTTGCAGCACTCCTTATCGTGCGTTCTCAATACTGTGCGCTCTACGTCAATACGATGTGCAGTAGTAAAAACATAAGCTAAATAGAGGTCATTATAATATACGTACGTAAAATGGGAATGCTACCTATATTAAGGCAGTGCGCTATTAAATTCCGAATATGGTAACAATGTTTTTGCGCTGTCCACCCAGGTGATATGGGGCCTCATTATTACTTTAATATGTTACCTGACTAAACACGACTAAACTATAGTCAATTGCCCACTCAGATAGGTCCAACGAAGTAATACTCTAGTAGGCCTACAAATTCTTTTAATATAGCTCCACGAGGATACAGTTCTTCTTATCGGGTCCAAACACTGTGATCTCAAAATATGACCAGTCAGAGATGGGTACAACGTCTGGTGCTTCACTGACTTCCCGCAAGGTGGTCATTGTTGTTGCATTTGCCTCCCGCATTGGGCAGAAGGAGATGTTCCATTGTCTTGGTGTGGTTCCACAGAACCAACAGGTAGTGTCATGATCTGCTTCCAGGTAGCCCTACTTCTGCAGCAAACATTAGATCGGGCCAATTCAATAGATGTTACTTGGTTGATTGCAAGTCTCTCTTTCAACAAGGCGACTTTCTTGAGCTCTTAGAGAAATTTTCAAGAGGTTGACTTGCTTAGAACCACTTCTCTCTGGATTTAAGGCGATTGGCAAGCAGGATCTGTCCGACAGAGGGTGCTTCACCATTAGATTACTTGGCAGCTAAGCTCTTGCATGCTCGCACGCTACGGACGGATGTCTGGGGAGCAATTCCTGCTAGGGTGTATAGTTTTCCGTGGTGTTGGACGGAGGCATCCTGTGATAAGCCGACAGGCGAATTTAAACGCTGAATCAAGCTTATTGGCATGCGTTGATCTGGCCCATACAGGGCAGGCATACTCTGCACAGAGTAGCACAGGGCAAGTGCCTCGAGCCTAAGGTATGGGGGCGAGCACCCCATCTTGTGCCAGTGAGTTTGTTCAAGCTGTTATGGCCGTTGAACATAAGTTATCTTGTCTATCTCGATGGGTCCTTATAAGAGTGCGGGGGGGGTCCCAAAGAAACTGCTAGGAAGACGGGGTTATCACAGTGCTCCAGGGTTGTTCCAGAACAGGTTACTTTAAGCTGACGTTGCGTAGATGGAAATCACAACAACTGTGCCTGTGATGGATTTGCACAAGTGGTTTTCCTCATAATAAGGAGTGAGTTATCCAAAGTTTTGGAGAGGCTCTCTTCAACAACTGTGAATTGCGGCATCTTGTTCGTAATTCCAAGCTCGTTTCTGCATAAAATAAAACGACGGTTCCTGCACTCATAGGTTGGTCTTTGGTATAGATGGTGAACAGAGAGAGGTGCAAAGCCCACTCCCTTGTGTCGACCATTCTGAGGCCGGGCCATGGCTCTTCTTCGCCACTAGCTGAACAAAGAACATCCTGTTTGCCAGCAATCCTCGGATAAGCTAAGTCAAGCGGGTGTCCTTGATGAGTT
>JAMKCH010010813.1:0-27896 GCA_023653785.1 Ophioderma brevispina
TGTCAAAAAATAAAAAAAATCTTCTACAGGATTACGCCGATCTCAACCAAACTTCTTCAGAGGAACCACTGACCCTTGCTCATATAGGGGTTTCAGGGATAAGGAGTTCAAAGTCATTAAGGGGGGTTCCGGTCTTAACGCCAAAAAATGTGAAAAATATTTTAAAAATCCTGCACAATTCACAGCAGAGTGACTTCATTAGCGCACATGTAGTGTTTACCATCCATGGTCTTTGGTTTGTCCACAGTTTTGGGATCAAAGGCCATTAGGGGTCACTCATTTCCGGTCAAAAACTAAAAATAGTGCGAAAAATTTTATCTCAAAATTCAAACATAGAAGTGACATAACCTTCATATATGCATTTGGTGTTACACAATTGTATCCAGGTATTTTTGTTTTGGGGAAAGGTCACCTTACAGGAGGTCACTCACTTCCGGTTTTAAGCAAAAATAAATTCAAGAATTTTTACTCTTCAGAACTAAGCATAGCAGAAGTATTTCCTTTTGCACTGTAACATTCATTTTTTGGCTGTGTATTTGAGGTTGTTTTTATATCGGGATTCAAAAGGTCATTAAAGCGCACTGGCACATTTTCACAAAATATGAAAATTCTCATTTCTCTAAATGATAGTCTAAGGCCATTGTAAAACAAGATATATTTTAACACATAAAAATAACATAACCCCAAAACAGATATGGACATTGTCTGAGGATAAAGATTCCAGGGTAATTTGTTGGCCTAACTTTTAAGTTTTCCATAACTTTAATCAACAAAATGTGTATATACATGATATTTTTGACTCGTACTCACCGTATAAAACCACTAGGTATCGACCGGTCAAAACCGTTGTGCATAAGTGGGAAACAGTGCATACGGCGTGCGTGTCTTTCGGGTTAAAACACGCCATTTTTTCGTCGTCCTGCTGAAATTTATGCGTCGCCGGCGACGCTAATTAACAAATCGTTTCCGTTTACCCATAGGAAAACTGATTTGGTCTTAATCATGTTCCGGGTGAGGCCTTTTGTAAATAGAAAACTTTTACAACCATGCAACCTATTGTTTTGAAATCTTGAGGGCGCACTTATTTTCAATGTTCCAGTGTCACTTTAATGGGTCGAAGGGTCCAAATGGGGTCAAAATCTGTAAGTAAGACCAATTGGCTTATGTCAGCCTAGAAGACATATAAAGCCCGTTATTGCTACAGTTATGTAACATTCTTGGTAGGGCAAAGTCTATTATAGTCTTGACCCCAAAGGTCAAAGAACAAGGTCAAAATTTACAAACAACTCCGATGAGCTTACATTTTGTCACCATAATCCTCGATAGATAGTAAATACAGATGATCCTTGTTACGTTGTGAACACGTAAAGGTTAATGATATTTGGTGACATATTGGCAAGTTACCGAGGTCAGGTCCAGTCACCTTAGTTGGTCCCATTCCCTAATTAGCACTTGTTGTCATTTCTTAGGCATTACTATTTGTTTGTCTAATTGTTTTCAGCCAATCTTTATGCAGATATAATTATATATCTTTTGCTACATTCTTACCATATTAAGTAATAAATAAAGCAATACACTTGTGGTGATCCCCCTGGCAAGATGGCAGATGGAACATGAGCTCAGATGACCTGTGACCTTGGTCCCATAAACTTTGACATCATCCACACTTAAGTAACCCCTATTTGCACCTTAACCCCAAGTCCGAGTTCAACTTTTTAAGACCTGAAAAACGAAAACCTAACAAAACTAACCAAACTGGGACATACACAGACATGCGTGCTGTCGCAAAATCTGCCTTCAGCTTTTCAAGTCTGGGGATTAAAAGATAAAGTTTAACATGTTTTGAGCAATGCATGCCAAAAAAAATAAAATAGATGAACAATTAACCATTCCTAACCTTTAAAAAATTAGTCTATAAGGGTTTCACAGAATGTTTCATGTGAAAATCCAAATTTGCTCAATTTATCAAGAAAAAGATAAAAATGAAATATTATAGCCTAGACAGAAACAAGCCTGTTTTCTATTTTTTTCTATAGTTTTGAGAATCACTGCTATTTCACACAGTTGGTAAACCTGTACATCTGGGAAAGCCACAGCTGCTATTGGGAGTGTATAAAATCAGCTTGCATGATACGCATGCAATTTGCTGCATTAAACCATATCACATAATTCATACTTCTAGTTCTGGAATAAATGGAATAAATGAATTCAGATGAATTACTTTAATTGCTGTATACCACCAAGCATCACAGTCTGGACCAAGTTTTCAAGAACACTGACATAATTTGAATTGTTTATACTTGCTCAAGTATTGTTAAGGCCTTAAAGAAAAAAAATTTGGTTTGTGAAGGTGCTAAAACATTATGTCGATTTTCTTTTCTTAAACATTCATAAACCACTTACTAATCGAGTTGTATTCTAAGTTACTTTTAAAAGCTTATTTAATCAACTAGTAAAATATAGTTGGCGTATTAATGTACTGAGGATGAGTAAAATGGACTACAGTCCGTGTCACTACCTCAGTGCAGTGGATGTCATACCATTGATCAACAACACCCGTGTTAAGAAATGCTGTCTTTGTCCGCGTGCTAATGCACCGTCGCTTCAAGTCACGCGAGCGTTTATACGCTCGACCACCCATCTCGCCTGACGTCAATGCAGAGGTAGCGATACAGACTATAGATGTGTTTTGCTTATAATTAAAACCACCAATTGTGTGATTTTGGGGTGAATTTTCTCATGAAAGCAATTAACCAAGACAATATGCAGCAAGTTTTGACTCACTCTAGTATTCTTTACTACCAATTTTACAACCAGTCTGAATTGTCACATTTTTTCGATTGTAAATGCCAATTCAAAATGTCATATTTGCTGCCTCCTACTAGGCATATAAAATTTAATCTTGCCTTGTTTATGAAACTATGAACCGCTGCTTGTTACCACATGCGGAATACAAAATTGTCTTAAAATTAATATACGAATTGATTTGTAATTTATTTTTAACACACACACAATTCAAAACTCTCATGCTTTGCTAATCCTTATGCTTCCCTCATATATACGATACAGATATGTCAATAATCGTAAGATTAGAATGGAATCATTCAATTTTAATAGGTTGAAAATACAGAAAAGTTAAGGTGCCCACTGCCCAAATTAAGCAAGATGGCAGTTAGGAACCTGACTTCAGATGATCTTTGACCTTGGGTCGCTGACCGTTGTGACATCATGCACATAGAAGGAACCCTACTACTTGCAAAACCCTAACCCCAATGTTCTGAATATAAATTGGATGATTGACACCTATTTATTGTTGAGCCTACGAGTTGCAAATATGGGCTCGATTATGTTCTCGCCACTATTTTAAAAACTCATAGCGATACCAATAATTATTATGCATCGGTGGGCAATACCACGTGCGATTAGCGCGTACCAACCGCCCAACACTGCACAATACGCAAAAATAGTGGCTTTCGTCATGCACTACGTTCAGCAAATACTGGTGGTTTTCATTAGTTTTTGAAGCATTTTAAAAATATTTTTGTCAAGACAGCTTTTTCTTCTCTTCTTCGTCTTCTTGCATCATAATAATAATTTGGATGGCCTTTTGCGTCTGATAACAGAATAATTATGCATCTGGTGTGCAGTACTCCGTACGAGTAGCGCGTACCACCGCCAACACCGCACAATACGCAAAAATATTGGGCATTAGGTCATGCAACTCATCAATCAAATACTGTGTTTGTATTGTTTTGAAGCCATTTAAAAACTACAAAAAACTTATGTTTTTGTTTCTAAGGCGGACCATATTTCCCTTGGAAGTTAGAAGGTAGAAGTAATACTAAAAATTGATCTATATAGGAGCATGCAGCAGAACGGCTCCAAAATCCATAAAAATATGTACCATACTATTTAATTTGAGTCAATCCCTGCAGTCATCCACTGAGGACCATGCATATTACCCAGCATGCCTCATCCTTGGTTCTCCCTCTTTTATACACACATCTTTTAAGTAGAGGGCAAAAAGGGGGAAGGGTGGAAGGGTTATACGTCAGGTAAATGGTCCGCCTTAGAAACAACAAAACATAAGTTTTTTTTGTGGTTTCTTGGGGGCCATTTACCGGATTGACGTAGACAGTAATACTTAAAATTGCATCTACGTCCAGCACTAGACAGTTTGGTGATGGCTGGAGGTGTGTTGCTCCAAAAACAAAACGCAGAAGAAATGCTGGGTTGACTCCAATACATTGACTTGAAAACAAGTATCAAATTCTACTGTTCAATTAGTTGTTAGAAGCTGCTTGAAGGACCACTATTGGGAAAATTTGGCTTGAGGCATTGCCAAGGTGTGGAGGTCTCGTAAGTAGCAATTTGTGAATGTAGTTCTGATTTTCGGACACTGCGTCCTACTTCTTAATTGTCAATCCCTGACTAAAGGACCAGGATGCCGAGATGGCTCTAGTTGAATGAGCCTGTGAACATTCAGAGGAATACGGACAGCACCCGATTTTGCTATGGTGTCAGTTAGCCAACCGGATAGGGTTTGGCTTTAGACAGCTTGATATAATAGGCTTGGAGATGTAATAAATAGTGGTTAATCTCCGCATCTAATGTTGTGGTTCTATCGAGATACCAACGTAACACTCTCACAGGGCAACTCAGCATGCCTTCCTAGGTGACTTGTTTTCAAGTTTGGAAGGAACAGAGGAGAAGCTCAGAAATCACATCTTCATTCTTGGCTAAGAACGCCTGGACGGAAGTAGAGAAGACTCCAGATGACTAAAAAAATATGTTCTCCTACTGCAGAGCGTGAAGCTATGAGAGGCAGCGGACGTCCTGAAGATATGGCATCCGAAATATTGTATGAGAGTGAGATCTCAAAGAGAAGCTGATTGAATGGGTTCAAACGGTAGACCGTTAAGGTTATTTCCGAACTAGATTCAAATCCCATGAGGGCATGATTTTCCTAAGAGGGGGGCGGGTGTTAATCGTCTACATACCTCTAATAGGAAGTGGAGAGTTTATTGTTGTTCAATTTGAGCCATTCTGGAAAGGCCATAAATTGATTGCTGAATAGCAGATTTGTAGCCTCTTACTGTACTGGCCTCAAGCCCCAAGTCAAATCTGAACTTTTAAGAAGTCGGCAACCTTGGACAAAGGTGCTCGAGTGGAGAAACTTTATTGCGTGTGGCACCATGTGTAGAGGGACGAAGACTGCGCAGAATAACTCTGAGCGTTGATGTCGTAGTTCCCCTGCTGACAAGGCAGCAGTGTCTTCAGAAAAGACCTCCTTCTGGAGCTGCTGTTGGATAATGGCCAAACGTTCATTGAGACGTTTCAGATTGTGGAACACTGCCGTCGATCCCGGCATCCACAAGAGATCCGGAATCAGAGGGAGCAGATAGGTTGATCCGACTATCAATGCCAATCAGAGCTTGAAACCCAGTACTGGCGTGGCCAGACAGAATGGGGCTACCAGAAGGACAAAGCAAATCCCGCCTCGATCTTTTCCAGAACCCTGTGAATTAGGGAGATCGGGGGGAAAGCATATGCGCTCAATCCCACGCCACGGAATTGAGAGTGCATCCACGGCGAATGCTCTGCTGTCCTGGCAACCTGAGCAAAACACCGGGAAGTTGTTGTGAGACGGGAGGGAAACAGATCGATTTCAAGGCGTCCTAGCTTGAAAAGATCGTTCTGAGCTAATGTCTGGGAAAAGGGACCCATTATAATGGGTCAAGAGAAATGCCTCTTGACAAGTTGTATGCTAGGGTGTTGGTGACACCGGTATGTGTGTACTGCGGATAGACTGATTTCCGGCACAATGCACAAGAACAGAAGAAGTTGGTGTGCAAGACACAGTGTTGGGGGATTGTGTTCCCCCCCCTTGTTGATATATGAGACGACTGTAGAGTTGTCCGTCTGAATCAGTATCTTTTTGCCCAGAATCTGGGACTCGAATTGCTGGAGAGATCGTGACACTGCCCACAGCTCGACGTAGATTTATATGGGCTGACATTTCGACCTTCGTCCAAAGGCCCGAGGTTTTGTTTGAGCCCAAGTGAGGTCGAAATACCAGGCTTTGATGCATCTGTTGTCAGAATCAGCTGGTGGGGAGGAGTGGGAAAAATCACGCCTACCATCAGAGGATGGGACCGTGATTGCCACAACGTTAGTTCTGACGAATTATATCTGTCATAGGAAACGATTTTTGTCATAGGATGACGGTATGGGCTGAAATGATACCAAAGGTGCAGTTGGATGGTCTCATGTGGTACCGACCATAAGGAACAAGGTCACGGACTTGCATCAAACCCAGTATTTTTAACCAAGCCAGAGCTGGAGCTGATTGAGATTGTTCATGATTGCACACATGGATTGGTTGGAAACTCTGGGCGATGAGATGCAGTGCTAAAAACTTTGTGAAGGGCGAGCTGAGCACCAAGAAATATTGGCTTTTGTGATGGCTGGAAATTGGATTGTCTTGTTGAAATAAAAACCCAAATTTTGTCACAGTCTGAACTACGAAATCTGTCTGACGTGTCACAGCATTCTGTGTTCGAGCTGTTATCAGCCAACGTCCAAGTATTGGGGCTTGAATTGTTGACACCCCCGGCGGAGTCGGATTTTAGGAGAAATGCCCCCACGTATTTACTACACGGGTGAATACCCGAGGAGCTGTAGGGACAGGCCGAAGGGAAGGCAAGTGAAGGCATAAGCCCTCCCTTTACTGGAAGCTGAGCCACTATGTAGTTAATCTGGTGGATTGGCACGTTGGAAGGTTAAGCATCCTTCAGATCGATTGAAGTGAGGCCAAAATTACCTTGATGGGGACCTTTAAGACCAAAGCAAGAGTATCCATTCTGAACCCTGCGCTGATAAACCGGTCAATGGCTTGAGGTTAGAATCGGGCCTCGTCTCCGTCTTTTGGGGAGCAAGGAGAAAGGAAAGTTGACCAGAAACCTCCTAATGGAAAGGAGGATGGAATAGGGGTAATTGCTCTTGAGAAGTAAGGATTTTACCTACCAGGATCACTTCTCGCTTTGGTTGTCTGCCGTAGTGGTGGTTGAACGAACTGAGTGGAACAAGGTGGTGGTTCTGTAAATTCATTAGATAACCCTTGACACGGTGTTCAGAACCCAGGTGTCTGGTTGAATGTCTAGCCAAATGTTTGCGAATTTTAGGCAAACGGCGCCACCTCAAGAGGGGGAAGTGGAGGACACCAAAGTTTGGCTTGAGCTGGGATGCGCTGCGACGACCACACCATCAACCCTTGTTGCCACACGACCACGTCGCTTGTAAATTGTGTGGATAGTTCTGGGAGCGGTTGAGTCAGCAGGAAGGGGTCAGATTCATTCTTATATTATCTGTGACGCCTGAAGAATTATCTCTGCCCTTCCTAGGTGCATTAGCACCACCCTTGAAGCACCTTACATCGACGGGGTTAGAGGTTTGGGCTTACGTTGCGGGGTGAGAGGAAAGAGGATGAAGTTCAGTTTCTAGGTCTTCTTTATCCCTTTCTCTCTTGGCTAGTCGACGCACAGTTTTGCAGAAGCAGGTGCTTACACAAACACAGAGTCACCAGGCGGGGGAGCACGACGGAGATCTACTGAAAGATCCTGTGAATAGGTCTTTCTGCAAAGAAGCACAAGCCACATTTCTCTTCTGAGAGAACTGTGCGAAGCGACAATCGCAGGGAGCTTCTGAGCTGATGAGCTGCCAAGTCAGTGGCCAGCAGTGCATAGCAGAAGGACACCAGCTGCATACCTTCACTTCAGCTTTACCAAGAATGGACGCAAGGTTAGTTGAGAATTGGTGAGTGGAACGCTGACAACAGGATATTATTGCGCAGGAGGCGCATCCAGGACTAACAAGCTGCTCTTCCCAATATGGTGAGAAAGCTTGAGAAAGCTTGAGTGGAAAAAACTCTTGAGCCCACGAGGGCAGAGCTTCTTAATATCTGGATCTAAACCAGAAAACCTTCAGGAGAGAGTCAAAAGTCAGATCTTGGAAACCCTGAAGGCTGTGCATAGGCTGTGCTAGGGAGCATGGCTCCGTAACTCTATCTAAAGAATCCCTCTCACGTGCTAAATCACGGGGTAGGTTGGAGAATGGGATCAGCTGACATACGTTCCACACCAATTGCCTCCAATTGGAAGTGACATTCATCCTCCTCATCAGATAGAATACTCAACATTCAAGACCAAAGCTGAACTGCAGCAAGCTGGGAGGATCGGTTATGATCAACTCTAGCTGGGTTGAAAACTTCTTTGATTCTTGTGGATGAATCAGAAAGTCGAGGAGGTGGCTCATTATTATATCATGCTCAGGACAAAATTAAATTGTCATGATGATCGGATGATTCACTGTCCATCAGAATCATGATCAGTAGAGGGCTCCTCTTGAGTGCGGGCGAGACGCAGAATGTGCAAACCTCTAGATAGAACTGCACGGTTCTACGAGGCCACATTGTGTATAATGGCATGAGAGATAGCCTTGGCCCCTTGAGAAGGTTGACCCGTAGATATGCCACCTGATTAGTGCATACACTACTAGCGTTTACTGAAACAGGTTGATTGACACACCACTGTATTTCCTCCCCCGGAAATCCTTGGTTGGGATTGCAAAGGCAACCCAGCTGAATTCCATTTGCAGCCAAAGGAAATCCTGCCCAAGGGTTCAATAGGTATAGGGGGCAACATCTCGGAATGGATGCGGGGAGGGGAATCATTACCTACACTGATACCTTGATCAGTAGACTGGCCTACTTGAGAGCTTCCACTTATATGTGGATTAGCCAAAAGAAATCTAGAGAAAGAAGGATTCACTGAACCAGAGGACTGGATTGGATGACTGGCCAATGACAATGGAAAGGATTAGTCACATTCCCAAAAAAGGTTGTATTTTCAAGAGATTCAATCTTGACGATGATCAACCTGGGAATTCTGCCACTAGTGGTAGTGGAGGAATTGACCGTGAAGTTGTGTGGTACCAGAACACAAAGCTGTAGCTACTGTACGTACCCCTGACACTAATGCTGTGTAGCATTAAGAAAAAGGCTGTGTGACATATTCATGAGGGTTCACAGGGGGTGCCACTACTGGTGTCTGATTGAATGGGGGTTCCTCTACTAATACTTGAGACAGGAGGAGCTCTACCGCAATTCGGACATTAACCCACCTGGGGTTATGTTACTCACTAGGCCCTCTCCCTTACCTGACAGGCGGAGAAAGAAGACTGAGTAATGTGCCCCACAGCAGGTTGATTGGATGAAACAGGGTGTCCCCCTTGAGGGACATTGAACTTGAAACATCGCATAGGCCTGCTTTTGCTGCCCACAAGTGGCATCTGAGAGGCCAAAGGGGATGCTTTTGCCAAATTTATAGCAGCTTTTTCCCTGATTGCTTTGAGGAATAGCCTCTGTGGGAGCTAATCCAGCACACAGAGGACCACATGAGCTTTCCATTTGTAGTGATGCCACCGTGACAACACCCGTCTTGCTCAGACGGATCAGTTCCTTGTGTCACTTGGGAGGCCACAAGTGACAAGAACTGGGCCCTGGGTCCCTGGTTTTCCATTGTGGCCCTCTCATGAGGAGGGTCCCGGACTAGCTCAGAAGATAGTGTCCCTCGTGCCCTCCGAGAAGGCGCACGTCCGACTTTATCTTGACCCCAGAATAAGAGGATTAGATCACTTGACAAATGGTAGCAACCGCAGGATCAAAGCCGCGAGGCAAGGAAACCGTGGAAGCTAACGGGTTTATAGTATTGTAGAACCTTTAACTTTGTTCTTAACTTTGTCCTTACCAGTAGGCTCTTAGTGCTTGACGCTGGGAACTCTGGAGACCCCTTTAGCTCTGCACGAATGTTATCGACATTTAGACCAATAGGATTCACAATGGGACTCATCAAATGGACAGGGGGAGTCCACGACGAGCACAGAGCGATGGAAATACATAGAGTATGACCATCGTCTGGGGAAAGGGAGTTACACATACATTACACGCAACATGATTAAGCTCTAACAAAATCGTCTGTAATGGTAAAGGGGATGCAGCATACGAAGGAAGGCAAGATAGACAACCCTGAGTGAATATTGGTATCACAAAGAACCAGGCGAGGTGCGGACACCCCCAAATTGACCAATGACAACCTAGCACCGCGGGTGACAAGGGAAGTTGATAACAAAAAGGTCCTACCAAAAAAAACACTAGAATCTAACGCAGTGTACCTACAGACTATAATAGTTAAGTATTCTTACGGAGACCTGTAGGAAAATTCAAGCCCTAGGTTAGATAAAACATGATTATTACACGAGATTGGGTTCATCTTCTTAAATTGGGATAGATACAAATCAATGTCCTGGCACTGTACTGTTTTGTGGCCAGGAAACACACAGTTAGGTTACAATGTATACAAAAAACACACATGTACATGGAGGCATACTCTGTATATAAACACTTAATGTACATGATGAGCCTTTACTATCTGTCTAAACACACTGATAGTGAATTACAAGGGACAAATGAATGCATTGTGATCACCCATGGCACAAGGGAATGGACTCACATGGATGCGATTCTGCACCCAAAGTAGGCACTCACAGAGCCAAAAAAGTGAGGTGAATAAAAAACACAAGATACAAAAGGTCCATATGTCACAAACCATAGTTCAGAATGGTAGTTATAGGACATTTTAAGGAGGTCATGCAAAGGCATTACACATTCTGACTTGTAGCGACTAAAATTAGGACAATTATCAGAGAATTAAAAAACACTTAGCTTTCAGATGGGTCCAAAAGAGAGAAAGAGGGGAGAACAAAAGGTGTGTGAGGATGCTGGGTAATATGATGATGTCATCAGTGGATGACTGCGAGGAGGGACTCCACATTTAAAATATGTAGTGGCGACATATTTTTAGGGATTTTTGGAGGTTCTGCATGCTCCTAGAGAGAAGATGCAATTTTAGTATTACTTCTACGTCAATAGGTAAAAATGGGCCCGCAAGGGAAATATTTTTGTCAAGTCAGCTTCTTTTGAATAATAATAATAATATGGATGGCTTTTATCGGCCTGATTACAGAAATATCGCCCTCGCCAAGAAAATATCGGCTCGTCTTCGACTCGCTTGATATTTATCTAGGCTCGGGCGCCATTTTATGTTATCCAACCTCAGCCATCCAATATTATATAAATATCGCCAATCGCCAAGAAAATATCGTGCTCGTCTTGACTCGCCCGAATTTTGATCTAGGCGCGGGAGATGATGATATTTTCTGTTATAAACCTCAGCATCCAATATTATATAAAGATCGGGCGTAATCATCCAATGTATCATTATTATGTTTGGATCCAATATTTTCCCACACTCGGATCAATACAAACATAATAATGGTTTAAATCGAACTCAACTTTTCCAAGAAAAAAACGAAAACATAATACAAACAGCATACCATACATACAGACAGACAGACATGCACACTCTCGACAAAATCCCACTTATGCTTTTTAAACCTTCACAAACTCTCTAAAATTGTGTGTAGTGTGAAAACAGAAAGAGGTACAAAGCTCAAATTTTTAGGAGTTTTGGTCTCTACAATACATACATACACTACAAGGACTTATATTGAGCCAAATTAATGATGAATATCAAGCGCATACACCAAACAGAAAATAACATAAAAAATTAAAAAGTACACATTAAACACAAGGAAATAAAATGTTTTGATGAGCTTTTGAAGATTGAGTACTGAGTTGTGGGAGCCCATGCGAATTTTGGATGGAAGGTAATTCATAGACGTGGTCAAAAAATGAAAAGGAGTGATCACCAGCACGAGGGTAGGGGGGGGGTATGAACAGTCTAAGTAATATCCTGAGAGGACACCGTAGAGAAGGAGCGACAGTGTCCATAGATGAGGCGAGATGATGTCATCTTGGAAGATATCTAGGGGCACAGCCATGTGTAGGACAAGAAACATTATGGTGAGCAACTTTAAAGTTAATACGTTCATTTACTGGAAGCAGTGACGATATCTGTTAAAAATTGGAGAAATGGGATAACGGCGTTTCAAGCAAAAATGATTACGAGAAGCCAGGTTTTGGATGCGTTGAATGAATGAAGACTTTGCATAGTTAGCGTTCTGTTGTACCAACAAGAAGTGAATTTCCATAATCCGGCTGGGCAGAACATGAGTATCATTCATAACCAAAAAAAGAACGAATTCACGAGGTGATGTCTGTAATCACAGTTTGATTGAGTTTGTTGAATGGCATGGAAGACCACATATGACTGGCCTACACAGCTGTTGAAGGACTCATTTCTTAGGACAAAAACCAGAATAAAACAAAATATATCAACGGCGACACACTTTTGAAAATCTAATTTGGATTATTTGTACCCCCAATACTGACTTCCGCCAGTGTAAATTTACGAAATTTCATGCGGGCAATGTGATTTTCTGTAAAATCTAGTTAACACAGTCTCTGATGGAGAATGGGAATACAGAGGGCGATACCACATAGAAATCATTGACCTTTGAAGGCCTATATGGGAAGATTCCCGCAAGGATTTTTCTTGATTTTTGCAGGATGTTATAGCTCTTGCACGTCCCTAGCTATAAACAGTGTCAAAATGTGTCGCCAATGCTTAAAAAGTGATATTAAAATAAAAGAAAAAGAAACAATTTGCATGGGGTCAAACAGCTGTGCCTTGACGGCAACAGGGAGATAGGCACAAGTCAGCACTGGATTTTTTTTTGCATTAACTCTCTCTCAGAATGGCATGCACTGATAAAATTTACAACATTGAATTGTCCAATGCATTGCAGTGTGGTGGTTAACTAAAGGTAGGGACCGGTTGTAACAAAAAAAATACCCATGATCTTCAATGTTATCAAACAGGCAAGGATAAATAACTCACTTGAAAGCACAATAGAGACAGCGTCATTGAGGATACTTTCCCCAAACACCAATATCATGTTGAGTAATGGATGGACATCCAGGGCAGAAAAGATAGATAGCGTGCACGGGATATCTAAGGCTGAGATAAGAGAACCAAAGGCAAAACCTTTCCACAAGTATCAGTTCATTAAGCTACCCCTGCCTGAAAAGTAAAAAAGAAACAATTTCTTATTCTTTACTTATATCGAAATGTATGTGTTTTCCGAAGTTTTGGCAGCCTTCCACTTAACTCCTTTTGGATACAGGGACATGATGTCGAGTTTTAAAGTAAGGTAGGGGGCAAGAACGGGGAAAGGGGAGAAGGGGAAGAGGGGAAGAAGGGAGGGAGAGAGAAGAAGAGAGAGGGGAGAGAAGTGGGAAGGGGAAAGAATGGGAGAGGGGGAAGAGAGGAGAGGGAGGAAGGGAGGGACGGGAAGGGAGGGAGGGAGGGGAGGGAGGGGAAGGGAGGGAGGGAAAGGGGAGGGAGGACGAGGGGAGGATTGTCATTGTAGTGGTTGCAGCACTTCTTGGTAGCGTGTGCCGCAATATATTATTTTTTTTCAAATATGGCCCCAACACAAGATACCATTAGCACGATGTCTTTATTTTCATAAATGTATGTAAAGGTTTCCTTGATCGATACCTCTGTCCAGCTCGAAGGATGAAAGTAGCGCGCGGGGGCGATACATTGAACCCACTTCAGCGGCGCGAATAGGTAAAGCCACAAGCGCACTGCAACTAAAAGGCGGCACTAGGTGTACGCGCGCGTCACCAGTTCATACTTCAGAGAGACAAAGTATACGGAGTGGTAGAGGGGAAGGGGAAGGGGTCAAAATTTGAAACTTACTTTGTATTTTAATACTTCTATGGCACATTATTTTATTCATCAGTTACTAATTACTACATGATATTAAAATGAAATAAGGATGGGTTAACTCAAAAAATGTCCCAAGTGAGACAAATAAATAGAAATAACCACCAACATGGCCACATTTTGTACACTCACACACACCCCAACACACTTACTGCCCCCCCAACACACACATAATTCTTCCAAATATGCATGTGCAAATGCCAAACAAAAATGCAATTGTAAGATCTTTTTTATTCTAATCAGATGGTCTATAAGCTGGAAGAATAAACAAATATAAGTGATGAAAAGAGAAAATCACCATTCCCACTTCTGAGTACACTCTCCTCCAACTATCATTGCAGAGATGATTGCTCCAAATATAGCAAAACACACAGATAGAACCCATATCTGAAAGAAATTACCCTAAGGGACAAAAAAAAATCAAAGGTCATTTCACTTCCGATTAAATCTCCTCTGAGGGGGTACTTACTAATCACACCACAGCCAGAGGCTGCCGACCTCCATAGTAGAATACATTTCTACATAAAGTTTGATGTCGTTGGAAACAAGTGAATACTACAAAAGAAATGTGATTTGCCATGAAATATCCGCTACACACATTGATTTTCCGAGAATTTCCGTGACGTGTTTATTAAAGGATCCAAACTTCAAGAATATCAAATATGCTTGAACATCTTGGAGAAGCGCAATTTGTTAAGGATACATGTGGTGAGTATATATATTAGAAGTATCAGTACATCAGAATTCAAGTTACTCTGCATGATTAGAGCTCATGAAAAAATGTCACTCACAATAGCTTTAAAGGGGGATGGCCCAATTAAAGTATATCACCATCTTCAGAATAAGTGTGCCTGACTTATTTACAAGTCATCCAGATACACCTCAACCTTTGCTGAAAGAACTACATTGGCTACGCATACAGGAATGCATCATTTTAAAACTTTGCTGTATGTGTACAAGTCACTGAATGGGCTCTGTCCTCAGTACATCAGCGAGTGCCTTGTTGTCAAAAGATCACATGAAGGCTTTGTCATCACTCGTTCCGACCATGGTCTTAACCTTCGGGTTCCCAGAACTTACAAAAGCGCTGGGGACACGGCTTTTTCAGTTAGCCGCTCCTTGGAACACTATACCACTCAACATTCATGGTGCATCTACCATCACAATGTTCAAATCTCTTCTGAAAACATATCTTTCCTCTTGATTGTTTTTGATTGCTTGTTTCTTTCATGTTCTGTATATTTGTTTGTGTATTGCGCTTTGTATCCATTGACAAAGGCGCATTATAAATGCTGTGTATTATTATTATATAAAGTTTTTATTTTGATAAAATAACCATCACCCCAAAACCGCCATCTATAAAGTTTCACACCAATATTTCAATCCGCTTAGATGTGAGAGCCAGAAATGTGATTTTGTAAGCCCCCACAGAGTACTCTGTAAAATTAATATTGGTCAACTAAAATTGAGTACATTTTTTGCTCATAACGTCCAACCCAAACATCCTTTAGCCCTAAGATTTACAGGGTTAATGAGAAAAATAGTAGCTTTCTTTTGACACCAACATTTTGATCACTTCCAGTAAAGTCTAAGGTTTTTGGGACAAGGTTATTAGCGATCGAATCATGGCCCTTTAAGTTTAGGGGTTCAACAACACTGACCCATTCTAACAAACTCTTGGAGTGCCATATAACATCCTTGCAATACAATGAGATCTGTGGATTACTAGTGTCGTCTGTTTCTCATTACACTTATGTTGTTGGTTATTTCATTATGTGAAAAGTAATTATGTATCAATTTTCTTTATTAGGCATCTCCTACAAAAGTGTAATTTAATTCCTGTACATTTATGACGATAGTAAGAAGTACAAATTGTTCTGTCGTGAAATTTATTTTATTGCAAATGGAATCAACTTTACTTGTGTAACACTACTAACCTTGTGTAACGAATATCCAGATTCAAATATAATCGGCGGCAGGAGAATGAGGAAAAACATGGTCGGGTCAAGGATTTCATCTTTCTGTAAAACGGCAAATAAAATTACAGGGAAATGGATTTATAATT
This sequence comes from Ophioderma brevispina, assembly GCA_023653785.1. Classification (NCBI taxonomy): domain Eukaryota; kingdom Metazoa; phylum Echinodermata; class Ophiuroidea; order Amphilepidida; family Ophiodermatidae; genus Ophioderma; species Ophioderma brevispina. Next base: position 15,877 of record JAMKCH010010813.1, read on the forward strand.
ACATAAAGAAATGGTACCGATAAATATAAAGCTTTGCAATCCAAGTGAGATGTAGGCAGAGGGAGCACAATGTGAAAGCTTGTTATGCAAAAAAAGTCTCAGAAATCTGCATAGAGCTAGGTGATCAGTCCTGTGTTTTTAGTTGTAAAAATGTTAAGAAAAACTAGAAACTGGCTGTGCTTTGGAAAGCACAGGTATATCATGCGGTGGCAATTTGCTGACCACTGATGACCTTTTACTCCAGCTGCATATGACCAAGTCTAGTGATCATAGTAATTGATACATTTTCAAAGAATGCACCTTTAATCGGTTAAACATGACCTTTGACCCGAATTTGTGTGCACCCCATATTGGCCTGGAGTCAGGGTTCTCCTGTCCAAGATTGGTGATATAGCAAATGAATTGTGGCACTATATAGAAGGAATTTATAGATTTTCAAAGAATGCCCCTTTAATCGGCCCACATGACCTTTGACCTCAAACTGTGTACACCCCATAGGGGCCTTGGGTGATCATAGCACTTATTCTGTGGCACGAGAAGGAATTTATAGTTCCGACAAATGCCCCTTTAATGGCCGGCATGTGACCTTTGACCCTACAAACCCATAAGGGCTCTTGAAGTCAGTGGTTCTTTCTCTGACCAATTTTTGGTAGAAATTTGGATTGATTGAGCCCATATTTATTGGTCGAGTTATGAGTTGCAAAAATATTGGGCGAGACGTAGTCAAGCCATAATCATTTTTATGGTTACTGGAAATTCAGCACATGCCACCAAGCAAAAACCCCCAATGAGCTTTAAGTAATTTAAATCTGATAATTCTCTTAGAACTGTGTTAATTTGTGAATGTAGTTTTAATGATTTTTTCGGGATAAAAATAAAAACTTTTACCAGAGTCAAGTACATTTTAAATTTGTCTGAAATCAAATGGCATTCCATTTTTAGCCTGCTTTTGAATTGTATATGTAGTAAGAATGCAGCTGTCTGCATAGGAAGTTACTTACTGCACTTCCAATTTTTTTTTTTTATTTCTTGAATCACAAATGTTTCCGATGGTCATAAAACAGGATTATAGTTAACAATATAATTTATTGGCCTGTTAAAATTAAATAAACAGGAAACAATATTTATTATGCATATCTTATAAGCTAATAGATTCTCAGAGGACAACTATGCAGAACAACATTGTGATAAACCAAGTAACTCTACAACAGATTTATTCTGAAGAGGACCAATTTTAGTGGCAGTCCAAGCTCTGGATAAGAGCATAAATTTACCACATATTTTGAGAAAACTACGGCAAGATGATCAGAGTCGGATATAAACTACTACTTCTTCTTATCATGTCCAAACACAGTGGTTCTCAAATATGATCCAGCCAGAGATGGGTACAACGTTTGGCTGCTTCACTGAATTCCGCAAGGTCCTTGTCTGTGCATTGTTGCTCCAGCAGTGGGCAGACCAAGAGATGTTCCATTGTCTGTGGTGCTGTTCCACAACCACAGGTAGTGTCCTGATCCGCTTCCAGGTAGCCCCACTTCTGCAAGGAAACCTTAGATCGGCCAATTCTGGCTCTCAATCTGTTGAGGTATCGCCATTCAGCCCATGAGGAGTCAGCTCCAGGTGGGAGATGCTCACCAGGTTCAATACCAATAGATGCTACTTGGTTGGTGGCAAGTCTTTCTTTCCACAAGGAGTCTCTCTTAAAGGAGATCATCACGCTACGCTTTGCTTATTGTTCTCGCTGTCTTGATGGGAGCGGCCATGTTGCCAACAAATAAAGCAGGTGTGTGATGGATGTTAGAATTTTAGCGGATTATATAGTGTGTCTCACAAAGTGTCACTGTACATTCTAATTTTTAAAAAGCAGGAAAAATGCTATTCAGCATGAAATGCTTGAGTAGAGCCATTCATATTAGAGTCCCTCAAATCCACATGCTATACAATCACTTGAAATTCCCCACGTAAAATCAATTGAGACCTTCAATACGTATCTTGGAATGACACTATATTTTGCTATCTGGCCAGTTGAATGGTGATGTGGGACAGGTGGGACTTCATTTGGCTCTACTCTTCATTGGGGTACTGTGGTAAAATCTTTACATGGAAGGGAGGCCTATTCGTTATTTGTATTGAGGTTAATCTGTGAAGTAGTTCGTTCGTTCGTGCAAGTCCAAAATCACAGTGGAAGATCCGTCTTTAATCAGCTGATAGTTTCATCATCCAGGTTGATCAGGCCTGGAATTCCTCTTGGGGACTTGTAGACCTCACAGTCATCTATGATGTGGCTAATGGTTTGTGGCTCTCCAAAATCGCAGTTTGGTGAAGGTTCTACTCCGATCTTGTGAAGGAAGTTCTTTGTACGACCAACGCCAGTTCTGAGTCTGTTGAGGTTGACCCATGCTTTCCTATCAAGGTCACAGCCTTTGGGCTTGCTAGATGGGCTGTCCACAAACTGCTTTAGGTTCAAAGTAGAGGATGACCATTGCTCATACCATCTGTCATTGATCCAGGATGATCGATAGGGATACTGTGAAGTAGTTATTTCTTTATTGGAATATAATCACTGCAGATGTGCGTCGATTCAAGGGCATACAAACCTATTAGACATGTTAGTTACAATCATCATGGGACAAACTATAGACATGACGTAGCAATGGCCGTGAGATGGCCAAAACGTCACTATGGCCGTGAGATTATTGGTAACATGGATGCGCCCATCAGTTCCCGATTTCATTTTTGTCTCCTAATTAGCTAATTTATTTATTGTAATATCATCAATGCTGAGAATCGTTTCAGCATAATTTATCACATATGTAAACTAAAAATTAGCGTGTTATGTCCCTTTAAGCTCCTTAGAGACTTTCAAGATAAAGCCCTCCTGAAAACTTAACACAACATCAAAATATACAACAAAACTTCAAAATACAACATGACCATACATCCTTTCTTCAGAGATGCAACAGAGGAGTAGCACCATTTCCTGAAAATCCAAAATTTGAACCGACGGCAAGGCCAAATTTTAGCGTAGCATCCGGTGAAGCTCCAGGGAAGGTATTTTCTTACGCAATTTTAGGGAACAAGACCCCTTCTCTAAAATAGACTGGTACTTAAGGCACTATCAGTGATTTGCTAAATCAGAAAATCAAAACAAAATCATCAAAAATCAGATTTTTGCATGTCTGTTACAAGCATACGTACATCCTAACATATCCTACAAGTGCTAAGACTGAAAGCAACCTAATAAAGACAAAATTGGACGTTTCCACTCTCCGTATGGACACTTACTACAACATGTGATTGAATGGAGATTCATATCTTCAGACACTGCTGTTTTCTTCATTTTCTGTTAACTTTTCAGTTGCAAAAAAAAAACAAAACTTATGAGAATTCTACACTTGACTTGTCCTTCACTTTTAATCATTTCCTGTTAATTTCAAATATTTTGACTCTTTGGAGTGAATCACTGATAGTATCTTTAAAAACTTGGTTTTTGATGCAGCTCTCTACCTTTAAAGGGGCACACGTGGTGCAGTGGATCAGCGCTCGCCTCATAAGCATAAGGTTGTGGGTTTGAGCCCCGCTGTCGCCAATGTGTTGTGCACTTGGGCAAGGCACTTTACATCGCTTGCCTCTCTCCCCCCAGGAGTATAAATGGGTACTGGCATATGCTGGGAAAGCATGTGCGGGAGGAGTGGCGAACCCCCCACAGCAACATTATATGAGGGAGTCTGGCCCAAACGCCAATGACAGGGAGATGGGCACTCCGCCTGCGGGCGCACTATTTGCATTTTTTTTACCTTTATCATTAACTCTTTGCATAGAAACTAAATCCAGAAATTTCCAGAAAAGTCACATCTCTGTTTCTTCGTAGAAGCCTCTCACATTCTGTTTATGATAAAACCTTCCTACAACTCTTTTCTGTTGTAATGCACATGTGACTCAAAAATGTTTCAAATATAGGTCAAACCTTGAAAAGTCACACAAGCACTTATATTTCACAAGTGTCTTTGCATGATTTGCATGAAAGCCTTCCATTAGGGTTGGACTTTTGAATTATCATTATTTATAAATACTAGCAATATCACACTCTAATCACTATAAAACTTATTTTGCCTCCTTGTAATATTGTTCTAATTTTAAAGAAAAACTCTTTCAATTTTCGAGAAATGTATAGTTTTTTGTATCAATTTTAATTGTTCTCTGTTCAGTGTTTACTATTCGTCGTTTAAAATACCAAAGATTGCCTTCAATTTTACCTAAAGGTGTTATACTTAAAATAATATAAACAAAAGTTTAATAAATAAAATAAATAACTAAAGTAAAACCAAAATAAATTCAATCAAAAATAAAGATAATAAAAATAAATATAGAAAATAAATAAACAAAATAAATAAATAAAAATGAAAAGTGTTTGTCTATACTGAAGTGATGCTAAATATTATGAAAAACAAAAACAGGGAAGGGGTTAAATCACCAAAATTGTTGAATTGTAGGCATTTAGAAAGAACTATAAGAAAATGCATACAAACTCACAATTTGGGTGCTTTTTAAAATCACAAGACAGACAACACATACCACTTTTATCACTAATTACTTATAATCACTAAAAAGGCAATCTGATATTAGCTCTTCACAATAAATTCTGACCTAGCATTACAGGGTTGGCCGGTATTTCCCGCCCTGTGAATACCGGGCCAAATACGTATTTACCGGTAAATACCACAAGGCATATTTTGGCAAAACGGGAAATACTGGAAATACCAGGAAATACCAGGAAATACCCAAAAAGTCACATTTTCCAAAAACTTAATTTTTTAAATGTCATGAAAATCAACTTAACAAACCATAGCACTTTCATGCAATAAATGGCCCGGGGGATGGGGTTGGTGTTTTAATTTTATCACTAACTTAGCTATTGGACGCAATTCTTTTGATCTGTTAGATGCTTTGACAAATTTTCAATTAAAGGTGAACAGAGATTTTGAAGCACCCAAATTTTTGTTGTCACAATTGTAATTTTCAAAAATAGATTAGACACCAATAGATTTTTGACCATGTATTTTCCTACAAAAATGTCTGAAAACAGAGAAAAGGATGATTTTGATTTGCTTATATTTCAATTAAAACATAGGCCCTGATTTTGTATTTTGCTCCTAACGAAATTAGAATCTCACAATTTTTTTCCCAAGAACATTTCTCAGCTTAATTTCTCAGATGGTGAATATTTTTGATAGAAAGCTTTACATCATGGCAAACATAGTCTTGGCCGCTCTTGATCGTCAATCGGAAATCTGGCCCCGTTTTTTGTCAATCGGCTTTGAATCGGGATCGGGAGAAAAGTCATCAGCTACCGATCTACCTCACCGTCTCCCAAACTGACAATACAAGCCCCAATTTACTAAAATACAACAGATTTTAAAGCTTACCATTTATAGTTTTGCTATGTGACTACTACATTATGTCATTATAAATGCGCTGCCATCATTTCCCGCAAGAATCCTGTGTGTTGTACACTGTATATATTTATATTAATTTTGCTAGTTTACGCAATACTTCTGAAAGGAGGTTCTCCTGCGGGTGAAGATCCTCCAAAATACATGAAAAATCCATCAACATCTACAGACGAAAATGACAATGCGTACAATTAGTCATTGCAGCCATTGTAGGGCTGAAAAGAAGCGGACTCCACATGTGTTTTCTCATACGTAATTCATCAGGAGAGGTTCTGTAAGTTAAATTATTTTGTTTATCTTTTTAAAAAAACAATTCCTTATTTTTTTTTTTTTTGTGTTAAAACACAAATGCGACCAAGGTTAACGTATTAGTTTGCATAGAAAGTGGAAGATTGGGAAGTTCGTGGCTTACAATAGTCTGATCAGCGGCGAAAATCAAGGAAGTTAAGCAACGTCGGCCCGGTCAGTGCTGGATGGGAGACCAGAGACGAGATATTGTCCAGGTGATCTTTGTGTTTTGACTAACCCTTTCCAATCTATGATTCCTTTTTTGTTTTCTCTCCTAAATTATTATTAGAAACATCTTGCTGCTAAGTTTTACCGGAAAAGAGACACTAATTTGTAATTTTTTGTATTTCTTTTTGCCACATGTATTGAACAAAACGTGAAGTGGCATGATCTACCACGTTTTGTCTTGGCACTAACAATAAACCTTTTAAGAATGGTATTTTCTTACGGCCTAGATCGAAACGCTATCATTAAGTTATTTAATAATTAGTAAGAAATGTTTTGTATGCCGATTTTCTTTATAATGTATTAACCTCGTATACCGAAGGGGGGGGTGGTTACCACCCCCCCCCTTTCAGGTTTTTCCCCGGCATGCTTAAAACCCCTTTTTTGGTGCCAAATTATTAATGTAATTGTCAATTGACATGTTCCGCTCTTTTAATAGAAAAAACAAACATCCACCGGGGTATCCACCGCGGGTATAGGAGAGACAGGGGATCCCAAAGTGATCGATAGGGGGGGGGGGTGGTAACCACACCCCCCCCTCCGGAAGAGAAGTACCAACCATGCCTAACACGCACAGGAACATCACAGACACTTTTCTTGATTTTGGTACCAATAGACTAGCTATGGTCCTCCTCTTTCCATGATATCCAAAGTGAGTCCCAACATGCCTAGCATTAGCACAATGACGTCATAAAGTGTGCATGTCAGCAAAACTCCCTTTCATAGACAACCACAGTGAAAAATTCAATTTTTCGCCAAAAAGCTTCGGAAAATCAGATTTTCCTGCGGTTGTGGACCTCTTTTGATGGGAGGGAGGAGGACATGACTAGTTTTATAGACTGACCTATTTTCGAGCATCCAAAAAAAATAGGGTGTTTTGAAGTCGCAAAAATTGCGAAATATCAATTTTCCACCCTATATTCAGTATTTTGTACTTTCCTCAACATATGAAGTCATGGTGACGTCATAATGGGCTATCTGTTCAGTACGTAATTAGTATTAGTTTGGTACCAATTGGAAGAAGAAACTCTAAGCGTCCTTTGGTACCAAATTTTCGGGAATCGGGTGTTCAGAAAGGAAACTCACAGGGGGGGTGGTAACCACCCCCCCCCCCCCTCGGTAGTTTGTTACAAAAAGGGGGACTCAGGTAGACGAGGGTTAATTTAAGAATTATGGGTTACTCTTTATCAGTTTAAGTTTTTATTTATATTAAAAAAAAAAAAAAAAATTTACATTTATTCCAATTTATAAGTATTCAGTTTACATTTATTCAATTATATTTACAGTCGATTAATAATTTGTTGGACAGAATCGAACACTCGCGAGCGTGGACTGCGTGAGCCATAAGGAACATCGCACCTTGTTCGCGATGCGTATTGGTCGAAAGAATAAGCCGACACTTCCGCGGACGCTTGTTGCGCTCACACGAGGTATATGGGATCTCATGCGCCAAGTAATATTAATCCCAACTGTCAATTACTTATATTTATTCAGTTTAGTGATAAGTTATTCCTTTAATTATCTTATATATTGATGTTTATATTGTAATATTTATATTTATTTACATGTATTAATTATTATATATACATTTAATTTTTTATCGAAAGTAAATCACAAAAGACGCAAGGAAACGATGAAGAGTGAGAAGAAATCAGATGAAAGACAGATTTATATTGGATTTGGACAGCATTTATTACCGTTAAAAGAGGGGAGTGGAGTGGGACCATTCTTCTTTTTGTTCTTTTATTATTTGACAACGCAACGTCGTCAAACTGAAACCTTCAGTTCTTCGTCCTCGCTGTCACTGTGGAATAGAGCTGCAAACTCTTATCTAGTCCTGCATCGGTCCTACAATAAACAAAAAGAGGTATTGAGATAGAATAGAGGATAAATGTTATATAAAAAACTAAATGATGTAAGATAAATAAAGTTAACAACAATGAACTTAAAACGGATATGCGAATTTAAATTAAGAATTTATGATGATTGTGATAATGGTATTGTCGGAGTGGGTTTCCGTATCCAGGGCGTAGTCCCTTCGGGACATGCTAGTTCCGTGGTATGAATCCAACAGGCCCGTTCTGCTTGGTAGTAAAGCTTTCCGCAGGCGTAGCTTCATGGAGGATAGCGACTAATAATTAGTCAAAGGCGCCGACAAACCAATAGTAGTCCCTTTTTAATAAAGGATGTTATATAAAAACGCAAATGATATAGAGTAAAGTAACAACAATGAACTTATAAAAAACCAGATTTGCGAAATTAGAAGAAAATAAAATTAGATCGATGTTGAGGATGCTGATATGGTATTGACGGAGTTGGTTTCCGTTATCCGAGCTACTGTCCCTTCGGGACGTGCTAGTTACGTGGTACGAATCCAACAGGCACCGTCTTCCTTGGTAGTAAACGATTTTCGCCAGGCGTAGCTTCCATGGAAGAATAGTGACAGTTCAAAGGGCGCCGACAAACCAATATAGTCTCTTATGCCAATGTATTATGACACTACCTATACTGTACAAAAAATAGCACTGGCATGTGAACAAAATAGCTAAAAAAAATATGTAACGAAAGGTTGAAAATGGGAATATTTCGGCCGTATTCTTGACGTTGCTGCCATGGATTTTCATGTCATTGAAATATATTTATAAATATTTATAAAATATAAAATAGTCGCATGTGCGGACCATATATTGAACTATAAATATGGCTAAAACAGAATCATGCGTTGGTTTCTTATGTACACGTTATACACGGATCCTAAAGTCGGCCGTTGCTGGTGCGGCTTATCTGTCGGTGCGGCTTATACGTAAGGTTCCTGAATCTTAATACGGCGATTTTAGGCCCCTGCGGGTAACGCCTCGTTTGCTTATATTCCGAATTTCACTGTGTGATCTTGGCTGCGGATTTCTAATTTACAAATATAATCTGAATCGCGATTATGATCGGTCCGATTCAACAATTTTATGATCGGAGGTCGGCAGAGACCGATTCTGGGGCTGGAAGGCCATCAATCAGGGCAACATCAGTACTTTCGATTTTTTGGGACACCTGATATGTGAAATCTCTTGTGCACCTTATCCCAGCATTTTTTCACTAATTATTTAAGACATCAAAATGATATACATGTACGTGGCTAATAGCCACAGAGAGATATTTACTAAATTGGCCCGGGTCAGGGTAGGTAAAGAAATGAACTTTGCCAGCAGACAATTGGTTCATGTATGCTAAATTACAAGTACTTGTTAAGATGCACAACTAAGAACTGGGTGGATGCAGAACACCTTAACTGCATGGCAGCTTTATTATAAATTCTATCATTCATGTCTTAATTTTATCCTAGTGTAGCTGGTCCTTTTTTAAGAACCAAACACCTATTAGTGTCTAGGCCTTCATTTATGAAAATAAGAGCTCTGTTAAATTTTTTTAATTCTCCTGAGTTCATTTTAGGTGCACAACAAAGGGCTCAATTACTTGCATGTAATATAAACACACGCCTTACGAATAGGGAGTCAAGTTATTGAGATCCTGAAAGTCTTTGAGGAAAACTGTTAGGAGTCTGGAACAATTGAGCTCCTCGAAATGAAGGTCTGATTGTCACACCCATCTATATCTATCAATACCTATACTGTTGATGGTTATTCTAATCAAAGTAGTGAATGGAGTGAGGTTGAATTTGAATTAAACCTTCAAAAACTTACCCAGATGATTACCACAACATTTACAACGTAAAATACAGTCCAACCTCGTTAATCCGGACACGTCCGGACCGGCGCTCATCCGGATATGCGATTTGGCCGGCTATGCGATTGCTGCTAACCCCAGCTCTCACCAGTTGAATTTGCAGTGGGGCATCGTGGTGACATGTATTTATACATTGCTGTAACAAAGTGAAGGGTTTGTAAATGTTATGAATTTATGAAATGGAAAAATAGTGAGAAATAAAACCGAAATTATACCACATTGTTTTGCATGTTTATTTCAATTTTTGCTATATCTAATTGGATAATCTAAGTCCAGGATCGACGTTCTTGTCAAAAATTCCTTAATGGTCTGAATGGCCGATCATTGCTTATTTACTAGCGGCCCCTGCGGGTTATGTCAAAACCGACGGACATTACACGGCATCCGTAACAGTTCCAGCCACACGAGAACCGATTTTAAATAATGAAATAAGGATCTAAATCCCTGTTAAAAATCAAGAAATTCCATCAACAGGCCTTTTTTTTCCGCTTGTACGAAAGCTTGCAAGATGTGCAAAATTTGGAAGATGGGAACTGAGCCGAGTAGCCGATCAAAGTTTGAGCAAATGACTTCGGGTTTGGACAAGGTGTTTTAGAGAATGAGTCGCACGCAGAAAGTTTAATAAAAAATTTGGTTGGTTTGAAAAAAGTCTGTAGTGTTCTATATTACTTTGTTTTTTCCTTTTCCGATTTTTTGATGCTCCTATCGGTCAGTTATTGTGTGCTTAGATGGCACACTCAGTGTTTGTGTATGGTTGTTTTGTACGGTTTTTGACCGTGTAGAAGTATGTGCCATCGGCCGTGTTTTCGGGCTGAAAAGTTTTTGATTGCACAACTTTTATCACGGTCATGGTGGCACAGTTATAATTTTTGAGGGATGTATTCCGATTGACCTCGTTGTAGTGAGCGAGAACTGCCCCAGAGAAAAACTAACCCAATAAAAGGATGTTGGAAGCCCTTATTTCCATGGTAAGTCATTATAGGATAGTATATACAGTTCAACGAAAAAAAAAAAAATAGGTGTTGGTTAACGAAAAAAAATAAAGGAAAAAAAAATGAGAAAGGAAAAAAATACACCATGCAGGCGCAATCGGCCACCAGTCGCCGGCCGGGTAATAGAAGGATCCGGATAAATGGTGGCCGGATAAACGAGTTTGGACTGATTAGTTATTTGAGGTGAACTCCATGGGGGTTAAAAATTGTACTATGATCCAGCAAAGTATTTCCGGGGTATGACCAAGTATTTCCCACGATTTCCCGCCCTAGGTGGAAAACACTAGTATTTCTCGAGAAATTGCCAAACCCTTGCTAGCCATCCTAGCAAACAAACAAATTATCTTTGTCTTATGCCCTACCAAACAACAGTCAATATTTGCCGAATATTGCCAATAGCTATCCTGTTGTGAACAATGTGTCGACATTAGCACAGCACAGCTGTAGAATTTCACTCATGCATGCATGCCACTAGTTGTTTTAAATAAACATGGTGGACTATGAAATATGTGGAAAAGCAGTGCCAAAGCAATACTAGGGTATGTTTCTCATATATCACTTTGAAAAAACCCAGTGTCTCTCTCACAAAACACTCTGAATATTGGGTAGGTCTCCTAGCTTTTTTGTTAGAAAAACGGTAAAAAAATGCTGCAAAGCCTAAAGGTCCGTTCAAACTTCACTGCATTTGCAGTGCCGTTGCTGCAGTGGCAGCCTACCAAAATTGGTCACTGCAATTCACTTGCAGTATTGCAACCCAATTTAGTACTACAATTAAGTTAAGAGTGCAGCACGATGCAGTGGGTGTGCAGTCAGTGTTGCAGTATGCCACATTTTCCGCAGTTTACTGCAACGTACTGCAACCCGTAACCTGCAGTGACCTGGGTTGAGCCGCAGTAAATCGATTAGGAGTGCAGGCGGAAGTGACTGAACATTGCAGTAAATTTACTGCACAGCAATGCCGTGCAGTGGAAGTATGAACGGACCTTAACTCCCCCTAAAAGAGTGTGCCATGAAGTAAAATTACAAAAAGCACCTTGTGCTTTGTATGTTACTAAGGGCGGCCTAATACTTGCCTGACGTAGACTCAATACAAATTGCCTCCTCTCTGGGGATGCAGACCTCAAATATACGCCGAAATAATACCCTAACCCCAAATGGTGGTGTTCCCCCCGTGTGATATATTACCCAACCTGCACCCCGCCATCCATCGTTCCTCTCTCAGCTGACTCTACCATAAAGGCGTAGTTCGCATCAGGGGACCTGGATGGGAGGAGTCACGTCAGGTAAGTATTAGCCCTCCCTTATAACATACAAAGCACCAAGG